>JANHFO010007974.1:11389-38648 GCA_032468095.1 Pareas carinatus | reverse complement strand
TTTTGTTTTTCAGTCATATTCTTAACAATAACTTTAGTTTTTTCTTTATTAATTTTTAATCCCGCTACCTCTCCATATTCCTCTATTTTTTTCATCAATTTCGGTATTGTATCTATAGGTTCTTCCACAATAAATACTAAATCATCTGCAAAAACCTGTAGTTTACATATTTCATTTTTAACCTTCAGGTCTTTAATTAGGGTATGCACAAAATCTTAACCTGTAGTTTTTAGTTTTTAAAAAAATTTGCTTACTAGCTACTTGTGGTCTCCTAAAAATAGGAGGTGGGGAGAGAAAACTTGACTAAACTATCCACCTAATCAAAAGCAACCACTTTCAGTAAACATTTAATTCTGTAGCCCTAATAACAATGGCTTCTCATTATCATGTGAAATGTGTTCTAAAACTCCTTGCTGAAGGTTTCAGGAAGATAGAGAGTGTCACATCAAACCCCAACCACAGAAGGCTTCTGGTATCCATCTGTAAACACACACAAGCACACACACCACAAACCCACCAATCCCAGAGGACTGATCAGTTTAGAAAGGAAAACCAGAGTGCCTTGAGCAAAAATAAAAGTAGAGGAACTCTGCTTCATTTTCAGATAAAGAAAATCAACAGAATAAATGTTCTTCATCATTCATGTCCATACACATGTCAAGATGGATTTTTGACATTCACCTTTATTCTTGTTTAAGCTAAATATTCCTTCTCAGTCTCTCTGTCTCTGTCTCTTCTCCCTCTCGGCTTGTGGTGTATGTCTTTGGGTATAGAAAAGAGAGAGGGGAGGGAGAGAGAGAGAGAGGTTTTACTGCTCTGAATCTTTTGGCTAGGTTATAGCTGCATCAAATAAAATGATTTTGCCCCACCGATCATTAATCGAATACTGCACCCTGTCTTAAACTTATTATAAAAGAATCCGGCGTGATCTATATAGAACCCTTCTAGGACGTATCATGTTGCAAGTACCATGATGATCGCCAGAAGACGTTTGATAGGATATTCTATCGATAGCTACTCCCGCCCTTCCTCCTTTACCTCAGTAATCAACAGTTAAATTGATCTGACACTTCATCTGTCCAGAAGAGCCCCTACTGCGAGGGTCCAGGTAAGGGTTTGTAAAGTGTGTTGAGGGGAGGCGGGGGTAAAAGGTTCAAAAGGTAAGTCATCAGAAATAATGAGGCTGTTCCACCCAGCTCCCATCGGAGCCAAGGAGCAAAGTACCCTTTCCAATTGGGTGTCCCAGCACCACAGCCGTTGAAATAAGCAGTCACAGAGAGCTGCAAGCAAATTGCTTTGACAAGGCTGTTAGTGTTGTAGGAGTTCAAGGGTTTGAGACACTAGGTCAGCAGCTGCCAATCAAGAGGACAGAAAAAGCTGCTCGTTGAGCCTGTGATTTCTACCTAGGCCGCAATTATCCCCGACTATTCCTGTACCTCGCAGCGTCTCTGATTAAACCTGCCTCCTTTTTACATCTCTTTCAGAGTGCGATTCACACACTAATTAGTTGCCTGCTCTCCACTGAGATGTCAGACCCTCAGTCAATTTATCTCTATTTCAGCCTGTTCAGAGTGACTTCCCCAGTTATCAAAATTTAATCATGCCTTCAAAAATGTTGAAAAGTGGTCATTAGAGGCAAAAGGCCACAGGATACAATATTCATTTTTCTCTATCTTCCAGTCATCCAGCTGGCATCTATAATGGATATCCTGGGGGCTCTGAGAACACGTTGATTTATGCAACCTCACTCTTGCTCTCACTGTGGTGCGCCAGGCTGCTTTAAAGAACAGGTTTTAACAAGGTCTGAGGTGGGAGGACATTAATCATGGTAGCATTGTATGTGAAAAGGGTGCGGTGTAGTCAGAAGAACCCCCTATAGCAGGGCAGTTTGGATTTTTTTATATATATTAAAAAAAATCCACCTTCTCGGTGATAAAGGAGAGTTTGACAATTGATTAGACCTTTCTGTAACCTTGCAGTCCTCTGAAATGATGAGAGGGAGAGAGACAGAAAGAAGCCGAGAGATAGAATGAGACTCACACTGACAGTTTTAAATGTGCAATAACTTTATGGTTCTTGACTGAAACGGGCTATCAAAATCAGCCTGAACTCAATACAGACTTTTTTTAAAAAAAAAATCATTCTCTGCCTAAAAGCCTTTTCAGTGGCACGTGTCGGAGCCAATCACAAAGAGCAACAGCCTGCAGTGTCTTTCCTTGAAAACTGCATCAGGGAACTTTAATATAAACCTCATCTGATAAGAAGAAGCTAATGCAGCCTGCCTCTAAATCAACTGCCAAGAATTGACTTCATGCGGGCACCGGGAATTTTAAATTATATTATTCTTATCCCATTAAACACTTTATTTTTACAGGTCTGTTTATATTGGGGATGCATAAACCAGGCTGCATTATAAGCAGCCCTAAATATTGAAGCTCTGCAAATATTTTCTTACCAGAAAATCCGACATATGAAATCAGAATGTCCCATTTGACGTCTTTTATACTAGATTAAGAAACAATTCTTTCTTAATTGCTTGCTTTGCTGTGGTCAGGTTGAAATAGATACAGTTATACATCATGTGGACAGACTTTGTATTTGCTTTTCTCGCCCTATTCTGATAATACAGCTTCAGTCAAAGTGCCAAATGGCACAACATGCTTATTTTGGGATGACCATCAAAACCCGTGGACCTGAGTTTCTATACCTAATTCTTCTTGGGAAGCTGTTCATAAACTTGATTGATGGGTTACACTAGAACATTAATATATACTCTGATTTCCAGCTGAAGGACTGGCTGATAGTCTTCTTCCCTCCCGGTGCCCTACTGTCATTTTATGTTGTGGCAGCAGCCAAGTCTGCAAAACCACCCAACATTTTAATGTTCTTGCAATGTTTGGGAGCAATGCAAGTTTAGATGCTCCAGGACATAGAGGAACATTTTTTAATATATGTCATGTTTCATGGCTTCTTAATTGCCTGCTTTTTCATTCTGTTGACACCTGAGCAGTTCTCAAATGCCTCTCAACTTTTGATAGGCAGAGTCTGTCAAACTGTTGTTTCTTCAAACTATTTCTTTTCCCCTTTGGTGTAAGTAAGAAATTAAAAACAGTAGATGTGACAAACTGCATTTATAGTGCAATATTGCTACTTAAAACATTTGGCAAATTACATGCTGGGAGGCCTTTCATTCCATCTACTCCGAAAAGCCATTCCTACATAATCCTGCTTATACTAGCACACAACTGGTAAAAATTTAGATCAGACCCTTATCATTCACCCATTGGAGCACTATGAATATAGGAGTTTTGTAAAATTCTTACTTCTGGGCTGTTGACAAGAATATCAAAAGTAACTTCATATTTTTTAATCTATTTTGCTTTGCTTTGCTTTGTTTTTAATAAATTGGGCTATAGAGACAAATCCTGGATTGAAAGATTCTTCAGCTGGATAAATTAGGGTGATGATAATGATGTTATTTATTCAATTGATTCAATAGATCTATTCAATCTATTCAAATCTTGGTGATTCTATGGGGCCTGTCTCTCCATGTCTTCCAATCCTGTACTACTACTTTGAATTGTTCCATGCTCTGCCTGGAATCAGCTTTCATGGTGTAAATTAGGGTACACTTACTTGACCACAAAAGCTCCTCTTTTATGGAAGAAAGCATCTTCCTGTGAAGATTTTAAATTATCCCTCCTTCCAGATTATAGAAAAACCAAGGTTTTAGGATACTTACAATAGATATATCAAGGTGTGTGGGAAATGACCAAGTTGGTGACAGAGTATTCAAACATTTCCAATAATAAATTAGTCCGGGATGTGTGTATGTGCATTTCAGGTTCACTCTATTTGATCTGCTCATATGTCCTAATGGTCACTTGAAGTTGCATTAAAGTACACACAAAGACAACTCCCTAATGGGAATAAGCCTTTTACATTCAGTTGTCTGAGATCAAGAGTGTGGGCCGCTGTCGTCTGGGTACAGCTGGAATCTCCAATACAGATTGGAGAAAGCTGTCACTGGAATTGATGTAACTCGTTAAAACTCACAGTTCTTTGGCAGGCATTGTTACTGCTTGGTTTGCTAACCTTTGCTAGTCCAATGAGTCCCATGAGTTCAGAGAAACAGTTCCCCTATTTTGCAATGACCCTGATAGGTTTCTGAACGGATAGACCCTTCAACACCATACAACATCATGAGGCAGAACACATAGTATCCACAGCGTGGATTGGCCTGCTCAGAGAAATCCATAATACTCCAATCTATCTGCCCTTCCTTCTTAAGTCATCAGTCTATGAATACTGGCCCACTTAATTGCTCCACTCAGGCTATTTTGTTCTGGGTTGTTGTTGTTTTTTGGCTTTCTTTTCTTTTGCAAACTTTAAGATGCCTCTCACCTCTGTGTGCTCCTTCTTTTTGTGCATGAATAATACTATTGTTTAGCGCACACTCAAAAAATGAATTTGCTCTCAGTGTACAGACTAACACAGAGTTGTAATTTCTCATACAGGGCAGAAATTAGAGAGTATCCCTAAAGAGACTTTTGAGAAAGAAAAGTAGAAAGCTGAGTTCAATTCCGGATTACTATTGGATATGATGTCATCTATGATATACAGTATATATTTTTGGAGTCAGCACAGAAAATTATTGCGATTGCCTTTTCTGGGATAGTTTATCAATTTCTCAATTTCTTTCAGGGATTTCCTGATTTTTCAAACTCTGCTTAACTTTGTTATCTTCAGTCCAACATGGTTGGTTGCTAATAAGCAAAAGAAGCCATAGGACTATAGATAAAGTTAACAAAATTGCAGGAAAAAGTTCTAACTATTATTTTTAAATTAGATTTAAAAATTAAGCAAATAATTTAAATTAAATATCTATACTGGGGGTGACTACAAGATTGATAGCAAACTCCATCTCTCCCCTTTCTCCCTGCTTCCCCATCCATCCAAATTTAAGTCTCATATTACTGTATCATTGTTTTCTTTTTTATCTTTATTTCATTAGTTTTATTACTTTAATACTATGTTTATACTTATTTTAATTTCTCTGTTTTTAGTGTTGTAAGCTGCCTAAAGTAGCCATGGGGGAACGGCAGCAAATACAAATAATAATAATCATCATCATCATCTCAGAAAATTGTCAGTGTCATTAGTCACACAAGAAAATTAAATCTCTTTTGAAGGACAGCATACATTTTTATAAAGAAATGAACAAATCCTACCCAGTCCCTATGCTATAAACTTAGAAATGGAAGATCCTGGTTCCTAAATCTACTCAGAAGTAAATTCCACTGAATTCAGTTGGGCTTTCCTCCAGAAATATAAGTACACAATTGCAACATAAGCTTGAGATAAAAATAAAGAGCACTTATTACTATATGATATCTGTCAGTAATTATGTACTCCTAAAAATACATGGACTAAAAATGCATCAAAAGCTATAATTTTTATTAAGATTCACCTACATATTTAAAAGCAGTAACAAACAATCAGACATCTTAAGAAATAGAATCATATAAAATTTCATTTTACCTTTTGTTCATGTTCTATGATAGCTTTATAAAGCATTTGCAACTGAAAAGATTTCCAAGCTTTAAGATATCTGAAGTTTACAGATATTCTATGTATTCCTCTTCTTTCCCACTTCCTCTTTCTCTTGGCCTAAGGTGGAACTAGAACTCACAGTCCCCTAGTTTCTAGCCTGATTCCTTAGCCACCACACTATACCAAATAACTTTTTTCCCTTTTCTACGTTGCTAATAAAAGATCCCAGTGCAAGCATGCGTTCCCTTTAAAGAAAACCCACCCTAGTACTAATTCTTGAAGAAGTAGTAGACAAATCAAACCAGGAAGAAATCACAAATAAATATAATAATAATAATAATAAATACATCATTTGTCTCAAGAATATTTTATAAGCAAAACTTTATCAAGAATGTAAGATGACAGACCATCAGGTAGATAGAAAGATGTGTTCAAACACAACTCAATCACATAAGAACAACTCCATAACAGGAACGAAACCTGCTACTCCTAAAGATGGCTTTCAGAAGATAAAATAAGCCTCACGTTCAAAGGTAACCCCCCATTTACCAGAATGATGACCCTGGTATATTTATACACATGGGTGCAGTTTTCATGCTCTATTATAGCCTGTCATTATATATCTTTAAATCATGCTGCAAAAATTTCTGCCTTCCCCAAATGGTTCCTCTAATTTAGGATGAACAACTGCTCTCATAAAGAAAAACTGCTACTGTTGCTGTTTATTGGACTGAGAAAGGTCTCCCTGACTAACGTCCCTGGATTAAACGAATGTGGAATAATAAGAACTGATTTATTTGGGGCACTGGTCGGATAAAGCTGTCACTGAGTTTACAAGAAACTATTCATCTGAGGGCTGCTGTTGCTAGTAAATATGGTTGTCGCCAAAATGAGTCTTCAGGCTTTTGTGTAATCTATGGGGTGAAGTAGCCAAGTGGAAATGCAGCAATATGGTTGCTTGGTGTTTGGGAAATGCCCCACTTTTATTTCACCTTGTATTTATTTATTTATAATTTAATTTATATACTGCTCTACTTCCGAAGGACTCAGGGCGGTGAATGGCCATAAAAAACAAATATATTCCCAAGTTAAAACAACAATTAAAATGATTAGTTGGAACCTATTATCATATGTGGTGGACATGCCATCATGCCAAAAAATACTGGGCAAGAATCCATAAATGATTAGAAGAAATATTAGACACAAAAATTGAACTGAATCCAGAAACCTTTCTGCTGGGTTTATTTAAAGGAAAAGAAAATAAACAAGACAAATATATCACCTTGCACATACTCACGGCTGCCAGAATAACTTTCGCCAAGAACTGGAAAAATGAACACTTACCGCAAGAACAAGAAATTATAAAGAAAATATTGGACTGTGCAGAACTAGATAGGCTCACAATGAGGCTGAAGAACAAAGAAGAAACAGACTATTACCAGACATGGACACAATTTTATAAATGGTTAGAAAGCAAACAAGGTTGCAGAAAGAGAAGAGGTAACATGTAATAGACTAATGATTACACCCAAAAAGTACTAATAACACAAAATCTATTTATGGGTATAGGAAGAAGGAGAGAACAGAGAAGACAGAGAAAAAACCAAAAGGAATCTAAATTAGCTTTTAAAGTATCTCATACACACATCCTTCCCTTTTAAGTTACCAAGTTCCATCATCATCAGATATATTGCAAATAATTGTAAAGAATCCTTAGGGAAAGGAAACCTTGCTTTCACTACAAGAGCTAATATCCATATGTTTATTTCTTCTTTCCCTTATTCTTGGTTTGTTTCAGTGATTTGACATGCAAATGCTTTAATTGCTACTGGTGTTGCTTTCTTTTGTTTTTAGCAGATTTTTAAAAATAGCTTTTCTTTATTCCCAGTAATAATTGAGAAATATCAATTAATTAAAATCAGGTAATTTCTAACTTTTGAATTCAGAATTGGAATTTTTGCTGGTAGAAATTGAGTGTGTGGTGTGTGTGTGCTTGGCCAATTATTCTTTTTCCTCTTCAGTTCATTTTCCAAAGCAAATAGTATCTTTTTAAAGATGCTTCATGAAAGGGAAATTATGAAATTTTAAACCTCTTGCATACTACTATGTTGTTTAACTTTTGATTAAGTGCGATAAGATAAACATGCTCAAAGTTCATTTAGTTCCAAGCAGTCTCTGCATCATTATTCCTTATGGGCATTTTCCTTTCATTCTCTTAGGAGGTTAATCTATCCTTGATTAGTTTTTCTTACTGGACTTGTGCTTTCTCTTCCTGAGGCTATGCTATCGTTCATTTTATTTATTTCTTTTTCTCCAATACACATTTCCTTCATTTTTGATACTACCAAAAAAAATGATGCATCCCAGATTCGGAACCTGTCATCTTTGTTTTCTTCATAAATTTTCTCAATCTTTCATCATGATCAATTATGCTTTTAAATTTACATTCATTCTTTTCCCATGTATATGTATGAATAAACATATGTTTAAATTATGTCTCCAAAATGAGCAGGCATTTTTCTAAACTGTTGCTCACCAAACAATCCCTATGTCCACTCATTCTTGGATCTCCCAGTGCCCCAGTTACTGGCCTATCTTATTATTACAGATAATTTTTTGTCACCTAGGAGATAGTGCTCTAGATCACATTCAGAATGTTACACGGTTTTGCCCTAAATTTATCCCCTTCACTAACTCTAGTCAGTAGAGAAGTGATGGCTAACTTTTTAGGCACCGAGTGCCTGAATGAGTTGCAACTAATGAGTCGTGGTTCGTGATGTCTTCTTCCAAGGCCACGACTCTCTTTATGAGCATGTGCATGGCCCTGTGATGCCATCGCCCGATGCTGCTACTCTCTTTCTGAGCATACTCAGCTCTGGGACAATGCTGGGGCAACTTGGCTCACATGCCAATAGAGAGGACTCTGTATACCCACTGTGGTATGCGTGCCATAGTTTCGCCATCACTGCACTAGGGCATCACATGCAATTATCACCAACCTATGAATTCTTACTTTCATTTGTACTCACAGTAATCTAGATATCAGTTCATACTTTTGGCAAACAGCTTTGCTGTTTCATTCGTTATTAAAGTTATATTTTCCATGAACATGTATTCTACTCTCCTTCACAAGACCGCAATACATTCATTCAAATGTATCTGTCCTCTTAGTTGCAGGAACACATGCTGCTGGATCCTAAATGTCTAGCTGACCAAGCGAGGCTCCTGGCTGTCTGACCTGTTCGAGCAGTCAGCAGATGTTAGTGAGCAATTCCCCCCTCCCAATTGTTGTAGACAGCCTGGAGACTGTCCAGGCTGACCAGTTGATTGGTTTTCATGGAAGAGCCAGTTCCTATATAAGGAAACTGGGGGAATAAGAAGCTTTTGCTACTGTTACTAGTTGCAGTCTTGCCAATAAACTTTGTTGCTGTTATTCGGAGGACTTCAGCCTATTTTCTTCACAGTCGAGCCTAACACATGCTATATCTATTTTTTCTTTCATTTAATTTATTAATTCATGGTGTTTGCCATATACTCTTCTTATATCCCATATTTCAATCTACTATATGTTGCTACTGTTAACAGACCTATAGATATTGGCCACCATTTCTCTTACAGCTTTAATTAATTGAGATTTTCACATAAACCTTTTTAATAAAATAGAATTAAACTAGATTGCTAATCTTTCTGCTAATGGTAAGATGGTGATATTGTCATTTTGACTAGTATGGTGCACATCCAACCATCTTTTAAATCTCAAACATGTTCATACTTGCCACAAAGAAGAGAGAGTCAAGCTATTCTCCAAAGCACATGAAGGCAGGAACAGAAGCAATGGATAAAAACTAATCAAGGAGAGAAGCAACCTAGAAATAAGGATTCGTTTCTTGACAGTTAGAATAATTGATCAGTGGTACGACTTGCCTGCAGAAGTTGTGAATGCTCCAATATTGGAAGTTTTTAAGAAAAGGTTGGACAACTAGTTATCTGAAATGGTATAAGATTTTTTGCCTGAGCAGGGGGCTGGACTAGAATACCTCCATAGTTCCTTCCAACTCTGTTATTCTGTTATTTTCCTATTCACTGCAAGCTAGTCTCTCTAGAGATTACATTGTAAGACCAATATATAGCTGCTATGTTGCAAGACCAACATACAGCTGCTCACATCCCATCAACTAGTGACATACTGCAGGGTACTGGCATACTGAGAGTATTGGAATGACTAATTAAGTAATTGCAGTTAATCTATTTCATATGGGTAATGCTGATCATGCTATAAAAGACTGAGTGAGCTCTTGGTCTAGCAAAAGCTATTCAGTTCCATTTTAACTGGTGGAAGAGTACCCATTTATGCCAATTTATGTACAATTTATTTGGTGAAAAATTTCTGCGGCTGAAATTTATTTCTTATGGCTTGCTGGAGGCTTCTAGACATCATGACTTTTCCTATTGGCTCTGTTCATCAACTGCAGGATTGGCTTGCTGAAATAATCTCTGAAAAAGTGTGGGTTGATACAGTTGGCCCAGCTTTCTTCCCAAAAAGTATGCCATCAACAATGGGGGAAAAGATAACACAAAGGTAAATCTAATCAATTTTCTTCATACAAGCCATGCATTTTCATTTAATTGTTCTCATGTACAAAATTAGGGTGAGTTAATTACATTCCTAGGATTCTCTTGAATAAGTAAAGACCAGTTACAGGACAATCTGGTTTGCTAAAATTAAATCAAAAAGTTTTTGTCCCCAATCCAGTCCCTAATAGCCTGCAGTGAGTGGGAGGAGTATCATGAAGATACTGATAATACATAGCTCCATGACAGAAGTTGACATGCTTCTGTAGTGGCTTTGGGTATATGTTTTATAGGAGGGGTTACATAAAACTCTGTAAAACATCACAATAGATGGCTAGATTTTTCTTCCCAGTCTGACTGGAACTACAGTATCTCCTCTGTATCCTCCTCACTCTTCCCTCCAGCCTTTAAAAATGGTCTAGAAAAATACTATGGTCCATGGTATCAAAGGCAGCTGAGAGATTAAGCCAGACTGAGACAAAGCATGTGACATTCTCCTCTCTTGGTCCTACCACAGATAATTCATAAAAACAATCGCAGTGAATGCCGAGGCTGGATTTGATGTGAAACATGAATGATCTGTTTCTTACAGGGTTCTCCACAACTACAGACCTAGCATCTTCTCAACCTTCCCCCAAAAGGGAATTGGTTTACACCTGACTAAAGATAGTTAGACTCTCCCCATCAGTCTAGTTCCTATAGAAAAGAACTTTGTTTCCATCACGTGCACAAAAGGCTCAGAAGTCCAGGCTCTTCATCTAAATATGGAACTTTCTTAATAAAACTCCATTTTGTTAGAAGAACCATTTGAGGGGTCCTTGGTACTCTCTGGGCTTGTTGTTTTCTTGCAGATGCTTCATTGCTCAAACTAGGTAACACCATCAGTGCTACTAAGGAGTGGGGTTGGTTCTCAGTTTATATTCTACTGGCTTGTCCTGTCAGTGTTGGTGGGGGTAGTCTTAGAGGTGCTTTGATTGGAGTATTGTTTACTTCTTGATTGTTGGTCAGATGCTAATCTTGAAGTTAATCTATGCTTATTTGGGTACTGATTGCTAGTGGGGAAGTGTTTTGGTCTTTTTTGTTTGTCAGACCAAACCTCACAGGACTAAAGGGAGATGAATGTTTGAAACATCTTCCAGTGCTAAATGTTAGATTACAGTATTATGATTGACTATGCAGAGTTCATTTTATATTAATGTAAAACCATTTAAGACTGATAAAAATTCATTTTGTCATTTTTGTGTTTCAGGGTTCTAACAGACACTGAAGAGCTGTGTCTTCAGATGCTGCCTGGAGATGGTCATTTGGTGACAGTTCCCTGTTCCTATAAAGCTAAATGGATCTGCAAAGCTGCTTTAGGTGAATTACTTCCTTATTCCTAATTGCATTTTTTAAAAAAACCTTCATTAATACATTCCAGTTTGCTTGAACAACATCAACAAAAAGTAGCAATAACTGAGCAATTTTCTCAGGGGAGATAAGTAAGAAGAAGAGTTTCTCAAAGATCTCTATTGGGACCATGCTTAACTTGTTCATACATGCTCTTGATTTAGAGGTAAGCAATGAGCTGGCCAAGTATGTAGAAGTTACTAAACTATTCAGGGAGGTAGAAGCAAAAGTGATTGCAAAGAGCACCAGAAAAACCTCTTTAAGCTAGTTAAATGGTCAAGCAAACAGCAAACACATTTTTTTTAGTAAATGTAAAATGATGCAAATTGGAACAAAAACTTCTAAATTCACATATACGTTCACCAGGGTTCAAACTATCAGTAACTTAGCAGAAAAATTGTCTTTTTTGAAGATAACGCAATGAAAATATTAAATCGGTGTTTGGAATCTATGAAAACGGCAAATCATAAGGAGGGGTTCTAAAAATAAGAATGATATATAAATTTATAGAACTCTACAGTTCATTTGCATCTGGAGTAATATGTGTAGTTCTAGGTGCTGGATTTAGAAAGATTATTATACAGCTAAATGCAGTTTTATACAAAAAGCAGATGAAATTAATCAAAATAATTCAGGGAGCTCAAAACACTTTTCTAATAAGAGGAGTCTAGAATACTGGAGGTATTTAGTCTGGGGAAAAGGCATATGAGAGAGAACATGATAAAAAGTATATAAAATCCTGCATGGAATGGAGAAAATGGGTAGGAAATAATTTTTCCCCCTCTCAAAACACTTAGGACCATCACTCATCTGAAATAGCTAATTGGAGAACATCTAGAAAAGACAAAATAAAGTACTTTTTCACACATCTCACATTTATCCCATGAATTCATTACTACAAGTCATGACAATTCATATTAATATGGCTTTGAAAAAACAGTTGTAGGATAGCAATTTCAAATGGTAGGTATGTTTCCATGCTTGTAAGCACCCTGAAGTACTCGGAAAATAAGTGCTGGACTGAGGCCTTGGCCTGATCAAGCAGTTATTCTTCTTATTTCCATGAATTAATATTTTTTAATCAGGATATTCTTATATTGACACATTTGTTTCAATGTCTAAACTACAGATCAAACACTACATATTGTGGCAATACATTCCACAGGTTGATTATAGGATTTGTAAATAAAATTTTCTTCCTCTCACTTTTTAAAAATATATATGATATAGGAATACAATCATCAAAATTAATAAGATATGTTTAATGGCAGTCCAAGTAGGAGATAACTGTATATCTCACATAGTAAAGATTTCTGTAGACAGCTTCTAATAAGTGGTGATCCAATCAAAATTATTTTTTAATTTATTCTGTAAGGTGCTATGGTATATTCCATTTTCTCTTTGCTTGTCATTCCAGGTAATATCGCAAGAGATTTCCAAGAAAAATGGTGGATGTCATTAGTCACATCTACTATAGTAACCACTATCGTATTGATTGTGACTGTGTTTGTAGTATTTAAATACAAAGTCTGAATTTCAGATGTTACAGATGAAGTGAATTCTGTACTGCTTTAGTGAAATATCGAGCACAATCTTGTGGAAATATATTTTAATCTCAAAAAGGACAAAATCTAGTATGGATAGTTGGTAGATTAAATTACTGAGTTTTTATTGTATTATTAAATATTTGTGAGCAGGTGGATACAGTTTTGTAATACAAGAAAAATTGCTAAAGAAACAGTTTACCTCTTTTAACAAGCTTTGGAAATAACAGCATCATCTTAGATGAATTTAGTGACTTCCAGAATTTATAAAACCGAAACAGTTTAACAATTCAATAACAATCTTTTAAATATAATTCTTTGAACAGTTTTGTAGTCTTTAGAAGAACTCTCAGTTATGTTTTTCTGCTTATTAAATTAGTAAATAAACTTGTAGAAAAAAACCCTCTTTGTATTCCATTGTTTCTGCTGGCAAGGGATGTTGGGCTCCCATATTCTTATAGTTTTTGCATTGGAGGATTCAAGAAAGAATACAATGGTCATCTTCATGGAGGATCTGGCAATGCTTCATGGACCTTCCTCATTTAGCTACAGTTTTCACAGTTGTTTGTCCAACTCACCCTGGATGCTAATGGCTCTCTTAAGTGAAAGATACATCATTTTACCCACTCCATTCATCTTTCACAATATTAGATACCCTGGTGTGTTTGAAGTAATTAATGTGCAGAACAATCACAACTGTATGATTTAGGAACCATTATAGTGTATGTGTTCTCCACAGCCTATCCTTTGATTAATACTGGGAGTTTCCAGCCTTACAATCAAAATAGGATTCCTTGGCCTCTTGCTGATATTTGTTGCAGCACTCAAGATTGATGCTAATTCACGATTAACAAGCTTTCGATCAACAATTCATCATGCCTTTGATCAATCATTCATGATCAAGAATTTGACAGGAACATCAAGAGACTTTCTCCTTTATTCTGTACTCCCACTCTGTGCCTATGACTGGTTAGCTGGACTGCTTTTGAATACAGGTTTAGCACCATTTCAAGACAACCCAGCTGACAAATAGCAAATAAGGAGAAATTGGGAAGATTGTAGGTGACCTCTGTCCTGCTTTGTCATGCTGCCTGTTAACACATGGTACTGATTAGTTGTAAATTTGACTAGCTAAACTAGCTATTATGAACATATTGTGTCTAAACCCTCTCTACCCCATGTTAGATTGATGGTGGTTTCTATGAGGTGGTGGTGTTTTTGAGAAAAAATATGAAAGCTGGGAAGCTCACCAGTTCCTTTCATTAATTTGGCCTCCATTAAGGACACCACCTGGCCTTATTACTAGAATAAGATTATTATATATGTAATTGTTCAGATTTTGTCAAATACAATATTTATTTATTGAAAATAGATGATGCAATTCTATCTTCCTATTGTGAAGGAAAGTACAAATTAGCTGCTCTTCCTGCTCACTTCAGTAACTAAAGATACTGCTAGTCAGATAGCTTTGAATTTTTCTGCATGAGAAAATATATCTCCAAGTTTCTGTCATCTGCAGAACCCAGCTGTATTATTTTATCAGGTTAACTGTACCTTTAGGAAATTTCTTAGTTAGAAATTTATAGTTCAAGAATTAATTTCAGAAAACATTCTTACTCTAGTCTGTTCTCCCTAGTATTAACCTGCTTAAGTCTAAGACAATGTCAGTTAAGTGTTGTCTCTGCTGAGGCCACCAGTAAAGTATATCTTGAACTGAGTGCTAAATCACAAGAAATTCAGGGCAATAATGATCTGAAAGTGGACGTCAAAAATTATTATTTTCTTAGAAGAGCAATTGAGCCTTGTCTGATAATGTATATTCCTCTGGAAGAAGTTTAGGATAGACAAAAAGGGTTAGAGAATTTAGCTTATCAAACAAATGTATGTCTTCACGGTCAAATGAATTACCTTCCAGGGTATGGAAGGAACTGGGAGAGGTAATTGCAGGATCCCCTCTCAATAATCTCTTGGAGGACTAGGGGGGTCCAAGAAAACTTAAGGAAATCAATCTCATCTTAAGAATGGGAAGAAGGAAGACTTAGGAAAGTATTGAACTGTCAACATGATGTCTACACAGAACAAGGTTCTCAAACAGAGTATCCTCTGGTTGAGAAAAATGATAGACACAACTATAGAAAGAGCAGATTGTCTTAATAATGATACGTGTAAGAAAAGTCTGGGTGGCCAGATAATTGTGAGGAAATATAGAATTCTTCATGTATCTGAAGGGTGTGACATAGAAGAATGAGAAGAATTAGACTACTATGAGTTGAGCGAGAGGACAGAACTAGAATCAAGGTTTAAAACAACAAAGAAGGAGATTAAGGCTAAACATCAGAAAATCACAGAAAGAGTAGAGTCCTTGCACTGGAAGTCTTGAAACAGGATAGAGGTGACATATTACAGATATTCTAGTGGACTCTGCACTAAATAGTTGATTGGACTAGATAACTTTTAAAGATCCAATCATGTCTATGACTTTATGATTCTAAGCTATATTTCCTAATGTTTTCCAAGAACAGATCTCTGTAGATGCACTGCAGTAATTTAAAGGAATGGAACCATGCGCATTGATATAATTTTAATCTAATATGAACATTTTGCTGAATTATATCAGAGTTACTTTATAATACTCAATATAATAATCAAAATCTCCAATAGTCATTAGTATCAGAAATATGATAAAAACGATACTGTTTAGTAGCCAATATTTACTATAATGACTTGATAAAACATAATTTAATGATAGGCAGCAAATGCTTTTGTTGTATCATATACTATTATACAGTAAAGCCAT
This sequence comes from Pareas carinatus, assembly GCA_032468095.1. Classification (NCBI taxonomy): domain Eukaryota; kingdom Metazoa; phylum Chordata; class Lepidosauria; order Squamata; family Pareidae; genus Pareas; species Pareas carinatus. The sequence continues at coordinate 22,793 of JANHFO010007974.1, read as the reverse complement.
TAGAGGGCGCCAAATATATTTCACAAGACTTCATTATTACTGTAAGACTTAACAGTTTGGAATAGAAATTCTTAAAACTTAATTCTGTAGTATTTTAATTGGAGATTTTGTTTCAGCATTTATTCCTATTTTATAGCCAGATAGGGTTGGCAACGATTCTGTGACCATGCATGTCATGTCAGATAGAAGATTACTTAATTACTAGGGCACAGATCTGTTTAATCTGTATTAATCATATATGAATACAATAGGTATTCTATAAGATTTCATTCATTGTGAAGTCCATTCACTAACGAAAAACTGGAGCCAACCAAACAATTGAACAACAATAAAAATGGATATCAGTTAACATGGCAAATTAGATACGATGTGAAGTAATTTTCATTTGTTTTAATGAATAACCAGTTCCTATTTACAGGGAAGGAATAAGTTCATGATAAATTCATATGATGAGAGAATTCAAATTTAAAAATAGGAAGAAAATTCTATTGTTAGGAACTTAGGGAACTTGTTTCCCCTTAGGTGGCCCACATTTGTGTGTTTCATATACAAATCCTGAAATCATGTCATTGAATGTCAAAGTCCTTCCTGCAAACTTCCATGAATCACGCAACACAGATTGTAAACAGATCTGGGGTTTAATGATTTCAAAGAACTAGAGGACAGTTACAGTGCTTTATTACCATTTTTATTTTCTTATTTTGGTCACTTTTTCATTTTTAACTTCAGCTTTAAATTTTTTAATAATTCCTCATAATGATTTCATATACACCAATAGTTTATTTATTCTCAAATAACAAACAGAGACAGTATTACATTTGTCTTCTCATATATACCACCAATATTCCCTTTACCTCTTTTAATTACCAACAGTGGATTCTATTTCCAAATTAATTTTTGGGTGCTGGACAAACAGCTTCGCCAGAGTCTTCGCTGAGAGAAGTTTGGGGCAAACTATAAAACGCACCTGTTTGGAAAACAAATCCACTACAGTCCATATTACAGTGTGTCCCGCACTGTGGGGTAAATCAACTATAAAGTTCATGGTGATCTCCTCCCATGGTTTGGAGGGGTTGGTTACTGGTTGCAATAAACACGGGGTTTTCCCAAGCAACCTCTTCATGGTCGCGTAAATGGTGCAAGAATGTATATACTCCTTGATGTCCTTTTTCATGCCAGGCCACCAGAATTGTCTCTTAATCAAATGAAGGGTCTTAACAAATCCAAAGTGTCCTGTTGTTTACTAGCATGGGCTCCCTGCATCACAAAAACTCTTTGTCCATCAGGAACATAGACTTTGCTACCTTTCCAAGCTAGGTCATGATGCACCATAAAGCTACTCTGATGAGCCTGGTACCACACATCAGTAGCCATGGCGGTCTTGAAATTGTTGATTTCATCAAACTCCCAAAGTTTCATCCTTTCCCTACGTGGTACTGCGTGGAGTGGTGCAACTAATTCCTTGGACGGAATAATAGAACCAACCACCTCCTCCCTGGTGCTCTAGTATTGGGGCATTCTTGATATGGCATCCGCTAAGAAATTATTTTCACCTGGGAGGTATTTCAATGTGAAGTTAACTTTGTTAAAATCAAGGACCCACCTGACTTGCTTGGGCAACAGCCGTCTTTTTGTGTTTAGGGCCTCTAGATTTTTATGATCTGTCCATACTTCAAAAGGGACTTCGCTTCCCTCTAAGAAATGTCTCCGAGTGAGGAAAGTCCACCTAATGGCGAAAGCTGCCTCCTCCCATATCGGCCACCATCTTTCAGTGTCTGTGAACTTTTTTGAGGTATACGCGCAGGGTTACAGGTTCCCATCTCTATTCTTTTGCAAGAGGACCACCCCTACAGCAACATTACTGGCATCAGCTTGTATGACAAAGGGCAGCTCCATATAGGGAAGTAACAATTGTTTCAATTTTTCGAAGACGGCTTGGCACTGTAGAGTCCACGCTAAGGTTTGACTTGGTCTTGATTTGATCCCCTTTCCTGATTTAAGAAGATTGGTGATGGAAGCACTATCTGCGAAAAAGTGGGAATGAACTGCCTATAGAAATTGACAAAATCCAGAAAGCTTTGTAATTGCTTTCTAGTGTTTGGCGCCTCTCACTCCAGAATGGTCTGAACTTTATTTGGATCCATCTCAATACCATGCCCCAAGATTCTGTATCCCAGGTAATCAATTTTCGTTTTATGAAATTCACATTTAGACAGTTTGCAGTACAACTAAGCCTTAAGCAATTTGGTTCACACTGCTTTTACCAATTGGACGTGTTCATTCAGTGATTCCAAGTAGATGAGAATGTTGTCCAGGTAGACCAAAACTCCCTTGTAGAGATGCTCATGCAGCACCTCATTAATCAACTGCATGAACACCGCCGGTGCCCCCTTCAGGTCAAAGGGCATCACTTTAAATTAGAATTTGTCATGGATACCTCACTCATGATCTGCGTTGCTGAACACTCCCTTGATGAAAACCAGTATGGGCAGGGCATACCTCAGGCAGCCTTCCAAGGTGTTTCCCTCAAGTCAGCTTTGGGATCTCCATACCTTAGGAGCTGTAGCTCGAACTCTGCCACCGACCGGAACGAATCTCGTAGGATGTTTGAGATTCCTCGTAAAAAACAACAGTCCATAATATTCCAATTTATTCCAGATTGGAACTGTTCCATCAGCGTGCATTCAGACCAATCCACTACACGGGCAGCCAGTCTTTGAAACCTCTGGATGTATTCCTTGATCAATCCCTTTTGTTGCTTCAATGCGCGGAGTTCAATATCAGCCCTCATTGCTCTCAAGGGATCCTCAAACCTATCACATAGGGCTTCCAAAAAGGCATCCAAAATATGTAATTTGGATGTGGCCTTGTCACATAGTCCAACAACCAGCTTCTGGCATCCCCTTTCAGGCATGCAGAAATGGTAGTGATTTGCGCCCGCTCACTATGGAACCAGGGTTGTTCCAGATACCTCCTTGTCTCATGCAAGAAGAATCTCAGCTGCTCTGAGTCCCCATCAAAATCTACCTCGAAAGAGGGCAATGCATGGGTCCCAAACATTGAGGCCCCTGCCCCTGGAGGCTAGCCCCCCATTCCCCAGCCTGGTGCTACCTCAGGATAGAGAGGGAAATGTGGTCCCACCCCACCACTGACTATTCCATCTGCATGGGTGGTGGTGCTGGATTCCAAGCAGGAGATTCTTGGGATTCACCAATGGGTCCATGCACACATTGTGGTATTCTCAGGTTCTCTGGCAGAGGGTGGGATTTTGTTTGAGTCCGGTCTCCCTGGTGGGGTAGTTGATCCTGTCCTCCCAGCCCTCTGGAGCTAAATGTGTCTCAGAAGACATATTGGGTTCCTCACACAAGAGTATCTGGTCAGGGAAATTCACCGTTTGTGGTATAGCAAGGACCCCTTCCCGTCCTGGATGCAAGCTTGCTAGATATGCAGGGGTGGTGAAGCCAGGTGGGGAAGAACTGATTGGTGTACTCCCCCACTCCATTTCTCTGTATCCTGCTGTATGCTGTATTAAAGCAAGTCTGGGTGAAAGGATTCTTGAAGCATCCGAAGGCTGTAAACGCCGTCCGGAAACAAATTTCCTTGGCAAAATCTTTCCAGTCCCCGACAATGGTGATAAGGGAAGAGGTCTGTAATGAACCATTTCAGCTGCTTTTTTTGCCAGCCAGCCAACAAAAGAGGAAGAAAAATAATAATAATAAAATCCTTTGAACTTTTCCCTCACCAGAGAAAGTGCAGAGTGGGGCAAAAGTTTTTCAAAAGAGAAAAGAGACAGTCCGGCATTCTGTCAAAGTCCTTCCTGCAATCTTCCATGAATCACGCAACACAGATTGTAAACAGATCTGGGTTTTAATGATTTCAAAGAGCTACAGGACAAGGCTGACCTCCCGAAGAAAGGAATCATGCCAGACTGACCCTTTGAAGGTCACAGGGAAATCACCCAATGTCTTTCTTCCTGATGTAATCATCTCCTGGGCAACCACTTGACCTTGAAGTTTTAAACAGCCCTGACAATATATTCCTTACTGGATTTCGCTCCCCATCCACTGTTCCCTGAAATGGCAGATTTCAACTTTAAAGAAATAGTTTAACTAGAGAAAATACTAGTTTAACTAGAGAAAAGTAGGAATTTGACATTGAATTTCAGAGAAGTAAACTGGTAACATTTTGACAGTAATAATTTTAAAAATGACCATGTTCAAGCCAATTTCTACTCTTTCATTCAGAGCTTTAAAGATAGATCCCTGAGAAAAATGTCTTCTATCCCCATCCTTAAACATCTAAAGCCCTAATCCACTCACTCACTCCAGTTTACATCCTGTATGCTAAATAAATCCTATTTGGTTAGATTGATATATGCTAAATCAAAAGCAAACAATTTATAGTTAATGTGTGAATTCAATCAGTGAATTCTTATAGGGAACACTCGAGTTTCTTTTTCTTCTTGGTCTTGCTGTGTTTCACTATTCCCAGATTGACCATTTCTCATTTCTTTCTTCTCAAGTTGACTTTCCCCCCCAAAAAAACTCATATGGGATTATCTAGCACCTAACCAGTTGCTTCTAAGTAGCCCTGAAGCTCTCACTAGTTTAGTATGTTTTCTGGAGACCCATGAGATGAAGAAAGATGAAAATGGAGAAAGTGAATTGCCTGCCTGCTTTCTATATTCTGTGTATGCCAAGCACTTTATCCACCACTGGATGTCCACAGCCAGGACATTGTGGCTTCCATCAACTTTAGACATACCCAGCTGTAGCTCTACTGAACATGTCAAACGCTTCGCTCCCACCTGAACAGTTGGATTGAGAAGTGAGCTGACTATAAAATCTATACAATGGTCTATCACTGGACCACTGGAAGACCTGAAAGGCCAGATTAGGGAAAGACTATGATGGAGAAAAACTTTGTGACACTTATATCTGAAACAGACTTGATGACATGTAATCTATCAGTGAAGATTTAGCTTTCCATCTCTGAAAGTTTATAAGAAGAGGCTGGACAGTCACCTCTTCCAGGCCTTAGGATAGGGTGCTTGCAGACTCCTGTAGGTGATACTTTTGTTAGAAGAGGTCAATTTGTCCAAACACACAGAATTTTCTTTGTATGTTTTACTGTTTTTTTTTCATTCTAATTTGATGTAATACATCTAGAGACATTTTGGAGTTGAATGACCTCTAAAGCTCCAAACATAAGTAATTGGTTTTCTTGGAGAAGATTGAGTTGGATAAGGTTTGCGGTTCCTTCCAATTCTACAACTGACTTAGTAATTCTGTTCTTGGTAGCCATCTTGGCCAACAGTATAGAGTCACTCTTCCCTGCCTACTTTTCACTGAAAATCCTTATGCTCTAATTCAGCTGTCTGAAATGGCAGTAGAATATCAGTTCCATGACATTCAAGCTTGGAGATGATTTCCTTTGTTCTCATGAGATAAACTTTGTCCTCAATTTGGATGGCTAGCTTTAAAAATTGCTCAAACTATTCAGAAAGAAAACACAATCCTTTCTCCAAATCTAAGGGACAAATCTCTCTATGCTAGAATAGCAAGTCTCTATGATGAAATAAAGTTTTCAACTTCAAATTTGAGTATTGACCATACAGATGCCCAATCTTCTGTCATCCTTAATCATTCCAAGAGAGCCTGGTGACAACTTGAAAGATAATACATCTATTATGACAGAAAATGTTCGTAAACTAGAATTCATTTATCAACAAATCATAAATGAACTCTAGACCATGCAGGCCCATGCTAGAATAAATGCATTTGTTGTTGCCTGAATAGTTGACTTTGCAAGAGTAGAAAAATGTGTATTTTCTGTAGAAATTGCTACTGGTGAAGAATATTTCTGTCTCATGTATGTATGCATGCATGCATGCATGTATGTATGTATGTGGTTATGTGTAGGTGTAAATGCATAAAAGCAGTTTTTAAATCTAAAAATCTTTAATTATCATATAGTGACTGCTTTATTTATTTACAATTCAACCTTGATTCAGACCACATTGAGGGAAAGTGTGTCTATTACATTTTAATGTCCATTAAAATCCGGATGCATGTAATTGACATAAATGGCCTAATTCACTGAATTGTATAATTTTAATTAATTAGGTTATAAAATTAAGTACAAATACCAATTATCTAATTACACAATTAAGCTCCCATTCCTTGCCTCAGCTCCTGCCTACCTAGCAGTTTGAAATTATGTGAATGTGAGTAGATTAATAAGTACCACTTTGTGGGAAGGTAACAGCATTCTCTGCACCTTTTGTGTATAGCTATGCTAGCCACATGACCACGAAAAACTGTCTTCGGGAAACTGCGGCTCCTTCAGCCAGGAAACAGAGATTAGCACCAAGCCCTAGTGTTGGACATGACTGGACAGGGAAAACTTTACCTTTTGAAGACCGTTTTATATAAAGTTGTTTTAAATTGTTATAACTGCTATGCTTCTGCCTAATTAATTTCATATGTTTATTTTGTATTTTATTTAACATCATCTATATATTCAGATTGTATTTTTAGTCTATTTTATTGTAAACTGCCCAGAGACGTTTGGCTATTCCATGGTTTAAAAAATAATTTTTAATAAACAATATTACTTCCAAAAACAAATTTATCTTTTGCACCAAAGTGTGTCAAATTCGCATCCATTGACATTTCACACTACTGCCTTTACTTTTCTCCTATGAGTGTGGTCTTTGTTGCGTTCCACTCCTATTTCATTTACTTTGATTTATTTACAAGATTTAGAGTATACCCAAGACTAAAACATTCCTGGGTAGCTTCCATTAAAAATCATCATAACACTTTGAGATAACTTACACTGAATGATTGACTGAAGGTTACCCAGCCAGCTTCATGGCTGAACTGGCATTGGATCTCTAGATTCCTAGATTTTACCTTCATGCTGAAATTATTACACCACACTGCCACTAAGGTCTTGCTATGTCTATTCTAAAGTGTGAAAGTCACATGTTTTTTCTAATTCTATAGCACTTACAGAATTGATCTACACGTGCAAAATGTCAGTTTTCTGTGTTATCTGGAAGTACATTAACACTTGGTTTTGTTGAATGTGACAAAAATGTTTTTCTATCTAAATTATAGAAGAAGATTGTTCTTCTTATAGAAAAAGATGGTTAAAGATCTTTTGGCTCCAACTGGTAAGTCACAGTTGTGGCTAAATTATAACAGGCTTAGCTATGTTGTTATTGCATTGTAATTTTGTTCTAAACTCTGATAAAACTGCCCTCCTACAATGAGTGGGAGAAGTGGATTATTTATTTTAGAAGATTGATGTATTTATGTCTCCCTGGCCCATGTGACTTCCTAACTAAATAATAGAGATGAGACACTACAGTTTTACATCCTCTGTTTTGCTTTTCCAGGCAATATGTACAGTATGTATATATACATACATAGAAATAGCCTTTTCTTAGAAGTTTTTTCCCCATTCAAATCTTAAGTGTTGTCAAGGATTACATGGTTTTCCCTACTTCGATCCCCAAAGCTCAGAAGGCTTATGAGCATCTTGTCAGCTTACAGCTTTTCAGCTATAAGAACGACATGCTGAAGAGAAGAGTGAAATGCCAAAATCTGTCATTTCAGCAGGTTAAGGATAGATGCCTAAATACAGTCAATACTGGTTCATGCTTGCATAGTAGACTTTTTTTTTCTTTGCAGTGGGCAGCAGTGACAAAAATCATAGCCCAAAGAATGGCTAGAGTTTGGCAGCCATCCTCGTGAGTTGGGGAGTTTCTTGATATCCAGTTACAGAATAAAAACAAATCCACATATTTTGAAACCATAATTCTAGCTCCTTTTGGAGGTTCACGAGGAAAAAAGTGTGAAAACCCCACCACATACTGAGCTTATTACCAAGTGGCACACATACAAGGCATATTGACATATTTTTGTGATTAAGAATAATCCATTTCTCTGACAAGTAGTTCTTAACATTAAAGGTGATTGGAATATTCTGAATTGCAGTTGTAGTCCAGCCATTAATACTTGGTCCAAGGTTTTTACCTTCCAACTTTCTAAACATAATATCAGGGAGGACTGATAGTGTGGACTGGAATGAAAGGGGAGCCAAGATGCATCTGGTTCAAAAGGATGGTTTTTGTCTTGCATCTCAAAGAAAATGGGAAAGGCAAATAGCGTACAAAGTTCTTATATAGTGATTTCCGTCTCTCACATTGTCTATGCTACAAGGCTAACCTTCCCCATCTTGATGTCCTTTCAATATGTAGGATATTGTCCTACTACTCAGCCAGCATAACCTTTGTTCATCCTAGCTGAGGATTTGGGGAAATGACCTCTGGATAAGAAAGGCTTTTCTAGAGACACCTTCAATTAAATCAGTGTTTCTCTACCATGGCAACTTTAAGATGCGTGGACTTCAACTCCCAGAATTCCCCATCCAGAATTCTGAAAATTGGAAGTTCCCACATCTTAAAGTTGCCACGGTTGAGAAGTACCGATTTAAAATATGGAGAAACGCTAGTTCCCCCAGAAGGTGTAAATGCTTTGCTGGATTCGGGCCAAAGAATTAGCGGGACTCCTTCCCGGATCAGAGTCACCAAGGCGGGGAACAAATCAGCGCTCCACGATGCTGTACACACACACACACCGTTGTAATGCAGATATTTGGAGGTGGAGGACGGATCTTCGCTCACCGAATCCCTTTACTCTATGCAGCATCCTTTGCATTTGTTTCAAACTATTCCATTGTGCGAAGTAGGGTGTCGCCCGCTCCAGTTTACGCAAAAAAAGGGCTGAAGGCGGCAGTCCCAGTTCTGGACACCAGGAACAACTTCTTAGGGGATCTCTGAAAAGTGCTGATTTGCATAAAGCGCTGAGGCGACGCGACGTCTAAGGGGCAGCCAGCGCGCTTCTGATTCGCTCGCAGAAAAGTTGCCACTCGGACCGGCGTTGATCGCAATTGCAGGGGCCCCTCGCTGCTTTCCCCTCATTCCTGGCTCTTTTCTTGCTTCCCCGGCTCCCCTTTCGACTTGCCCTCCGCGCGCGTGTCCGCACGTCTTTCGCTACCGTTTCTGTTGTCTGGCAGGTTTCCCCTCTCTAGCGACGGCTGCAGGCTCCTCCCGCCATCTGCAAAAGGGAGACCTCTCCCGCAACCGAGGCTCTGCTCCCCAGCGTCCTCGCTGGCAACCGGGGATTCAACAAAAGGGAATCTTGACCGAGAGCGAACCACACAAGGTGAGAGACGTCTCCGCCGCCTCTTCTGCCTGTACCTGCGGCTTCGGGGTGGTGGTGTTGATGCGGGTCGGTGGCTCCATCCTGCGCTGTGGCTGATTTCAAATAAGGTAGGAAAGGGCGCTTTTTCTTTCTTTCTGCCTCTCTCACTTTCACCCTGAAAGACGTTTTCCACCACTGAGCAGCGCCTTCTGCCTCAGGGCGATCCGCTGGTGACTCCAGAAATTCTCTTGGAGCGTCGCTTCAAACAAACCAACCTCCCGGTTTACAACTTGAAGGCTGTTCCTGGGGACAGCAGACTGGATCGAACCGAGAGGCTTGTGGGGGGCGCTTGCAGGCCATCTGAAGACCTGGGTCCGGCTCCAGTGGGAAGCGCCGGGTCCGATCCAAGAAACGGGGCTGTCCCGAGCAGTGTTTTTAGCAGAGCGCTCTTTAAAACCAGCGGTCAAGTTTCTTCCTAAGCGGAAGTCTCGAGGTTTTAAATTACATATTTGCAACTTTTTCATAGTTGTGCTTCACCAGCTAAAAGACTTCGGTATAACTTTTTTTTTAAAAAAAGGCTTTCTCCTCCGACATTTTTGCACCAATCTGCTTATAGCTTCTATTAAATAATCTTGACTTTTCTCTTTAAGATGATAAATAGCTTTATTGTTTTTTTTTTAAAAAAACTCAGCCTTAAGTTCTCTTGGATATTTGGACATGCATGTGACCTAAAAGTGACAGTTTCTCTAAAATATGGTATCTTAAAATCAACTGCTTCAATGGATTTCATTTTCTGCATTCCTGTTTTTCCTCCAGTTATTAATCCATTTACTGTTTTGTTAATGGAGGCTTGGTTATTGTAATCAATACAAGATAACATCACATCATTCATAAAACTGGAGCCATAAATGAAGAGTTTTGAATGAGTAATAGAGATCAGCGATGTATAAAATGTAATAAAGATCATAACAAGAGCTTCAAGGTTTGGCAATTTCTACTCCTCAGTTATCTAAACCATCTGTAGATATATTTATGTGGAATTAAAACTTAACACGAGATATTTAGCACCCTGTCATATCCTCTGTGAAAGTTTGGTTTTATTTTTTACTCAACTATATACATTTTCTAATAGAAACATATGAGAAACATGTTAAAGTTATTTGTCATGATTATCTCTTTTGAGGTTAATTGAGGTTTCTTTCTTGTAAAGTAAGGGCTGAATAGAACTTTACTTTAAGGAATAAACCAATACTATAAACTAGGTGCCAATTACTTAAAATACTTCTCATTTTCCTGGAAGCAACTCTTAACTATTGTGTAAACATATTGAGAATGCATTTTTAAATACCACAAAAAGAAAGAAGATCAGTAAACATACCTAAAAATAGCGTAGTTCAGGTTTTAACTACAGATTTGTACAAGAAAGCTGAAGGGTATTTTTGAAATTCACTAAGCCTGGCAAAACCCAACGGTGGTATAAAATTGGAAAATATAAAAATACAATGATTTGTATTTTCCCATTGGGATTTTCATCTTTCAGCTGATCTTTCAGTAATTTTTCAGTTTCAACTCTTAGATATTCTTGTGTAACAAGTTCATATAAAAGATATAGGAACTGGCTTCACATGTTGCTTGTGGTGGGGTAAAGTATGGCTGTCTTAAATGTCATCACCATAGCAGGTTATGGTCTTTTGATTTTCACTACTGCATTTTTTGTTCTTAGAAAGTGTGTTTTTTCCAGAATTTCTTTTTCAGCAACCCTTTTAACAAATGTAAAACTGCATACTTTCAGTTAGACTTCAAAATTAAACAATGGTTTCTATTATTGACCTTGGTAAAACAGGTTTGTTGTTTATCATCCCGGATGTATATATGAATAAAGTTTTATTTAACCCTAACATAATCAGGTGGGTTTTTTTCAGACTTGTAACATGCTCTCCAGAGAGAAAATACACTGAAAATTTCAAATTAGAACAGAGCAGGAGAAGCTGCTTGACTTCAGTTTTGCTATTCAGGAGAAAGATGGCAAGAGATATTTTTTCTTACTTGTAAGCGCATCCTTTGACTTGAAGATAATTCAGAGTTAAATCTGATACTACTGATACTGTATGCACCATTGGGGTTGCTTGGAATTCTTCACTTTTTGACATCTTTGGTTCCATTTTCCAATATAAATAATTTCAAAATGT
>JANHFO010007970.1:29317-39645 GCA_032468095.1 Pareas carinatus | reverse complement strand
ATTGCACGGCAGCGCCATTTGGCTGGCTGCCCACCCCCACCCTTTATAACTGGCAGCCGGCCCGACCATGTGGGGCCATTTGCTGGAATCTCACCATATCCATTAAAGGTGTTAGCTGAAACTGCCTCTGCCTCTGCCTCATTCCTTGTGAACCCCTGATCTCCGGATCCAACACTGGTGACGAAGTGGGACCACAGAACAATAGGCAAACAGGCAAGAAAATAAACACAGCTCGAGCCGCAGACAGCAGCAACCGAGCAGCAGAAGCGGCCCAGATGTGACCAGGCAAAAATGAATGGTCGAGAAAGGAAAAAGCAACCGAAAACAGATTGCATCGAACAAGGCTGAATAGATGAACCAGCACAGTGAGAACAGCGTCAAATTCAAAATCCAGGAAGAGAAAAAAAATCTTGAAGAATGGCCATCTAGATGAACACGCTGAAACCATTTAACCCTGCCGGCGAGAGCTGGGAGACGTTCATGGAGCGGTTCGAATGCTTTGCCTGCTCCAATGACCTAGCTGACCTACTGGACCTAAGAATGAGGACTACCTTCCTAAACGTAAGTGGCAAGGCCATGTTCAATGCAGCCCGAATGATCGCAGCTCCAGACCTAGCATACTCGATCCCCTGGAAGGACCTCAAGGAGACCCACAAAAGCCACTTCACCCCAGTGCCAGCAAAAATGGTATGGAGATTTGAACTGAGGAATCACATGCATAGAGCGGGGGAAAGTGCTTCAGTTTCCGTAGCTGCACTCTGGGAAATCAGACTCCACTGAGAATACCTGGACTTCTTAAACGAAATCCTGCTTGACCAATTTATTTGGGGCCTCAGGGACAAGGCGCTTCAAAAAAGACTGATGGGGAAGGGGCGAATAATCCTACACGCTGCAGTCGATGAGGACTACGTGGCAGAGGCAACAAACATGGCAGCCACCCTGCAGGCAAAAATTCCGGAGGTGGAACCAGTGGATAAAGAACAAGTCCACCACAGCCACAAGAGTGAAGAAGAATCGGGAAGTGGCATGGACGAGGAGGTCTACTGCACAACTAAACAGGTAGACAAACCAAGCCGCAAATGCCCTGGTTGCGAAGGCGACCACACTAGAGCAGCATGCCACTTCCGTGAATCATACTGCCACAAGTGTGGAAAGAAGGGACACATAGGCAAAGTCTGTCGATCAGCAGAGCAATCCCCGCACCGAAGAAACCGCAAACAGTCCAGCGAAGCTGACTACCCCCCACACTATAGGATACAAAGGCCATCTGGTGACAACAACAGAGGACAACAAGACACCAGGAGGCATGGCACCAACACGCACTAGACAAGGGTCACTAGGAACAGTGATGAAAAGAGAAGTGGAAATTCATGCTGACGGTGAACCTGTGGCAGAAACTGTGCCAGATGGAAGTGGACACCTGATCAGCCATCATCAACCACGAACCCACAAGAATATTCGGAATCGAGGACCCAGTGTTTGCTAAGAATCTAAACCCAGGGCCCCTTTGGATAGAGGGAACCATAACCAAAATAACCAGGCCTAAGTTCTATGTGGTGACCCTCCCCGATGGCCGCACATGAAGGAGGCATATCGACCAACTAAGGGACTGCCTCCTAAACAGCAACGATGCCCATCCCACAGGGAAAACCAACACAAATAACAATTACCTTCCCCCCCCCCAGGGACTGAAGACAAACTTACCTGTAGATGCTGGAGGACTCCACTCTGATGACAAGAATTCATCTGTGGCCGAGGCCGAGACCATGCCCAGAGGCTTCCAGAAGCATCCAATAGGAGCCTCGGAGTCTGCCATGGGCTTGCCCTCTCTCTCGACCGATGCCCAATCGATTGAACCACTCAAGTCCGGTCGAGCTTTTAAATGCCCCACCTATCTGCGCGAATATATATGCAGATTAGGTGAGGGTCCATCTGAGTAGGGAGGGGTGTTGTGTCCTGAGTGACCATTCCCAAACGCAGGAATGACCGGCATTGCCGATTGGCAGGCTGCCCACCCCCACCCTGTATAAAGGGCAGCCTGTCTGACAGCGTGGTGCCATTTGCTGGAATCTCACCATACTCATTAGAGGTGTTAGCTGAAACTGCCTCTGCCTCGTTCCTTGCAAACTCCTGATATCTGGATCCAACAGTGGGTTCTGCTGTTACTTGATCAACAGCCTCCACCGAGCTATTCCCCCATTTGAACCAAAGTCATTGGCAGAGCTACAGTAGGTCTTGGGGCCCTTACAAGGTCTTGAGGGTCTTACTTGTAGTTGATCTTGCTTATTAGAGATCCACTTATAAATACCACACACACACATACCATATGTATATGTATACACTAAATCAAAGTTTCAGATTAATAAAATTATAAAACAATATAAAAGACTTACCTCCCGTAATAAACAAGAAGCTTGCAAATCAACAAAATGCACCATGCTAAAATCTAAAACAATAGTGTGAATTCTATGCATTGCATACTCTGAATCAAGTCTATACAACTGCGTTGTAGATCTTGTTAAACGAGGGTCTGATGAAAGCCACATTTTATTCAGATCTTCCTTCCTGTTTGGATATGTATATGACCTTTCTCTTGTTGGAGATTGGAGGTATTGTCCATCATTAGGGTATTTTGTCCAACGTACCAAGGCCAAAGAAGAAGCAGAGGATGATTTAAGAGCAGTATGAACTCGCTTTAGAAGTTTCTCTCTGTAGGGTATCTAGAATTCAAGAGAGATAGAGATTCTAGAAGACAATATTGGAGAAAGGGCCTTACTTTTTGGCAGGAAGCCTAACACAGAATTCCCTCCTTTTTCCTTAATATCAAGAAGAAATAATGGTGACAGAAAGGTTAAGAAAAAATGTGGAATGATAAGAGTTAAAATGGGAAGGATTAAGGATTATATGAAGTCTTTCCAGTCCTCTGTCATGTTCCTGATTGGAGAAAGAATTTACAGAAGCCATTGAGTGATCCATACTAATTCCATTCTGTTGATAAATAGTTCTTAGAAACAGCAAGGAAGGCACTCTGCCTGCTGGTCCTTCCCTGACAGATTTCTAGATTCATCAGATGACTAGAGTTATGATCCTCCTTTCACATTCCACATAGCATGGAAAAGTTTGCTTTGGAGATCATTAGTAAAATCACCTTTCATGTAACATATGAGTTATTCTATAGAAAGGGCAGGCTAATTCATTTTTTCATTTTTATCCATGTATTCCCTACATGGAGGGAGGGAAGGAGGAACAGACAGAACTAGTAGGGGGTGAATCAGGGGAGGCTTTCTCCTGCTATGTTTGAATGTATTTAACATGTTTGAGGAGGAGAAGGAATGGATGCCCTATTGGTACTTAGAGCAGTTGGTGCTAAGGTGCCCAACTTCCCCTTCCAAGGATATGTGGTGAGGATACTGGGAGGTTCACAATCCCACATCTTCCGGGTCTTAGTTTAGAGGATGGGACTATTGTAGGAGATGGGATGAGTGATGGTGGAGGCAAGTCATAACATTATAGTGGTGTTGGGCAAGGGGAGATAGAGTCGAGCTGCTCTCAGGGACACTGACCCTTAATGGTTCTGCAGTTCAGGTCTTTGATCTCAATCCTGATGCCCTGTCAGTGGACTGTCGGTGATCCTGGCCTCTGGCTACTGGTGCTGAGTACCAGGTTAGTCTGTAATAAGGCCTTCTTCCTCCATGATTTGATTGCTGATAAAAGGGCCAACCTGGCATATATTACGTAACCTTGCACATCAGTTGCACCTGCTCAATTCATGCCCTAGTCACCTCCAAATTGGGCTACTGCAGTGTACTCTATATGGGTCTGCCTTTGAAGAGTTTTCAAAAGCTTCAGCTGGTAGAGAATGTAGCACCAAGAACAATTATTGCACTCATAGAGTAGCACATACTGCTGGTTCACAAGCTGCATTGGTTGCCGGTTTGCTTTCAGATCCAAATTAAGGTGCTAGTTTTAAACTTTAAAGCCCTTCATGCATGAGACCAAGCTATCTAAAGAACCACAGCTCCCCAGTTACATCAGTCAACCCCATTAGATCTGGCAGAGAAGAATTGCTATGGGTATCATCAGCTAGGAACCTACATTTAGTGGGTTCTAGGAGATGTGCATACCCTGCTGTTGCACTTGCCTTATGAAAGATTGTTCTCCTCAAGATTAGATTAGCTCCATTGACATTCTATAGTTCCCTAAAGACCTGATTGTGTTATCATGCCTGGGGATCTCCGTGAAACGGAAATATGGTTAGATGGCTCCATTGCTGAGGTGACCATTTTTATCTTCTCTCTTTGTTTATAGTTTGTATATTTCTTTTTATAATGTTTATCTTTTAATGTGGATTGTTACCATTGTTAGACTTGTTTTTATACTTGTTTTATTTGATTGCTGTACTACACCCACAGTCACCCACACATATACGTTTGATTAATAAATAAATAAAACAAATATTTTACAGCCTATGGCTGTAGGCTGTAAGTGTAAGAAAGTGTAAGATAGTTGAAAGCATTTTCCTCACTGTTGTTTGTCTAAGAATTAAGAAAGGTTTTGAGTAATGCACACACAGAGAAGAAAGGCCTCTGACCTTGGGTATCGGGTCAGGTGGATCACAAACACAGGCACAGTTTAAGTCTTTGCTCTGTCCTTTAACGCTGGACATACTGACTGAGATTAAAGCTCGCATCTCGTTTTCATCCAGAGGGACGGCCTTCAAATCCATCTGAAACAGAAAGATGGTTAGACTGCTTTTTTAAAGCGTGCAGAGCTTCTGAACTACTTTATTGGGAGAGGATAATTTACCTTTTTCAAAATGTACTTTTTGAAATATTTCATGTTTGCAAATGAGATAGAAGCACAGCACTGGAATATTTTCACACCCTGAATCTCTATGGCCTAAAAAAACAAACAAAATAAACCTCTTTAAATGAGGAGACTTTTCAAAATGGCATGGAATTTTTTGAAATTCCAACCAATAGTGCATGTTCTCAAGCTATTATATTTGATTATTGAACATAGTGGCTGTTCCCCAAGCATCATGCTATTATCTCCTTCTTGCAGATACAAGAGGGCAATTTGACTAAGGATGTGTGCTTGGAAACACACACACACACACACAAATGCACAGACACACAAACACTCTTGTCCCTGCTAGGGGAAAAAATAATGAAACTATGAACTGCTGACTCTAGAAATCCTCTCTAGTACAGGGGTCTCCAACCTCTGGTCCATGGACCAGGACCAGGCCACAGCATGCCAGTAACCAGTCCACGGAAACAAGCCAAGCTCCATTTACAAGATGCAGGCAGCATGCAAAACCACGTCCTCTCCGGTCCGTGGAAAAACCTTTCTCCATAGAACCGGTCCTTGGTGCTCAAAAGGTTGGGGGCCACTGCTCTAGTAGGGTTTTATTATAGAAAAATAAAGTTTTAACAAGTATCAAAATAGGTAGATTTAAGCACATAAATATTTTAGCAGTTTTCTTGAAATTATTTGTTAAGGAAAAGGCAGTCTGTATAGAAAATCAATTTGCACGTTTAACATAAAAAGAACGTTTAACACAACGTAACATGTCAGGTATATTTAGGCACCTAAAACAGCATTTAGATAATGCATAGATCAAATATAATTAATACAATTCACATTAATAAAATCTATTTTCACATCTGATATTAGGTTAGAAAGTTGATGATGGACATTACAACCATTAATTATAATTTGTTAGGATATATTTTTCAGTATGATTGTCAGGATGCCAACGATTTTGCTTTATGAAAGTTGACATTTCTTTACCAATCATAATTCTAATTATTATATACAATGCCCTATCAAAATAGGAGTCACGAGTCAGTTAGTGACTAAAAAATTCCAACTTAACTTGATGGGCATGTATGAATGGTAGAGTTAGAATGCAGAGAACATACAGAAACATGTGTTAAAAGTGAACATTATAAGCTTTGGATATAAGAGGATATCTAAATCTTGACTTCAAACTATGCAAAAGGTCTACAATGCACCTGAGTACACAGTAAATTCTAAACTACCTTTCCTGCTCACTCAGAAGCTGTCAACTGTTATGGGTATCATTTCATGAAATACAGTTAAAATAGTTTCTAACCATGTTCATCACTGTCTCTATGTGAGCCTAACACAACAATTTCTGGAATTAATTTATCTGGACCTGTCAGTGTTGGTATGCTGGTAATGGAAAATGATTATAGTATAAAAAAGTACATATTTTGTCTCCCTCTTACCTCACTGTAATAAGATAAACTGCGATAAATGTTGGTGTTTGGAATCTGACCCAATGTAATCATCTTCATTCTGAAACAAGGCATAAATTGGATCTACTTTGTCCTTAGAAATATAATAAAGCCAATGGATCAAAATTTTCCAATCCATCTCACTGTGGAAATATATCTTAAATATTTTTCTTATAGAAAATGGTGAAAGAATTATAAATACAAATTATGTTTATACATAATGTTATACTTGTCTAGATCAGTGCTCCACTACCTTTATTGAGTTGTTGGCCCAGTGCTGAAGGGGGACAGGAGCTGGTGCGCATATGCATTCTTGTGCCAATCACGCATGCGATTGCGTGGCGCTTTGGGGAGTGGGTCACAGTGATCGTGTGGCACTCAGGGGAGTGGGCCGCAGCAATCACATGGCACTTGGGGAAGTGGGGCTGTGCGTGCATCCATGCTGGTGTCCGTGTGACAGCCCACCACTTGTGTAGTCCAGTTGCCCCTAGGCCAGTGGACTACGGTCCACAGGTTGGGGATCCTGGTCTAGATGAAGTGCAGACTCCTATACTATTATTTTTCGTACCTAATGGAAAGAGCTCATTTGATTAAATATAGAGAAATCTTGCTATTGCAGAAAAGAAATATGTTATGCTGTTGATTTGACACTGAAAGCTAATTTCTTCTGCATTAGATTATTAGCATTTGCTGGTGTTGATTATTTCTTTTAAAGTTTTGCATATCAGAGAAGAGATGTTTACAAACAATTATGTATGGGACTATTTAGTATCTCTGGTGCTACATGCTAAGTGTTTTGGTACTTGTTCCAAACACAGTAATTTGCCACAAAGCATAATAATCTTACAGGTAATTATTCTAACAAATGAGAATGGAGTAGAGATTGAGAACTGGGTTAGATGTATGTAGGACTGCCCTGGAAAGCTCACTGGAAAGCGCTAATATCCCTTCATGTGATTTTGAAACTATCCCTGTCTTGATGTAAACCAGGATTGTATCAGCTTTTTTGGCAGCTGCAGGACACCGCTGGCTCATACTTAAGTGGTGATCTACTAGAACACCTCAATTACAGTTGCTACTGTTAAGCCCGGTACTATCTATTCTATATCTGTGCATTTGGTTTTTCTTGCCTATGTGTAGAACCTTATTTTTCTCACTACTGATTGGATTTTATTAGCTAGGGCCCAGTGTTCAAGTCTGTCAAATGATGCATACATAATAAAATGCATGATATATTTTAATACAATGTAGAATTCTGGTAATGGGGGGAATTTAAGGTCTCATTAACAGACATCTTGTTCCAGAGTTCCCCCAGTAATGGTTCTTGTTCTAGGCTGCCATCAATCAATCCCAACGCAATATAGTTTTCCAAAGAGGATCCTTTTGTTCTTTCAATCAAGGGTTTCTTCTAGAAAAACAGAACTAAAAGTATATTGGAACTTCCTGCTCAAAGACCAGAAAAATAAAACATAATGAGACTTGTATAAGTAGTTTTCGATTTATGGCTGGTCATTTATGACTGTTTCAAGTTCTGACAGCCATGAAATCGATACATTATAGCATGTAAAGCATCTCCAGCCCTCATAAATGGTTGCACTGCCCCCCCAATCATGTGATCATACATCAGGAGGATCAGCTTTACAACCTTCCCAAATGATGTGACTGCTCTTCACAATGCATTTTGTTGGATTCCAGCAAAAAAATGCCCATTTATATGAATGGGTATGATTAACAACCATCCCCCTAAAGTCTGAAAATTTATTTTGGTTGTTGGGTACCTCAACTTATAACTGTAACAACTTACAACCAACTTTCTGGATATGATTGTTAGTCAAGGACTACCTGCATCTATTCTGAAACACATAGACTTCCATATGGATCACGTTTTAATGAGAAATGTACTTACTTACCCAACAGACCCAGATTTCTAGGTATAAGAAGAAACATATTGGAAAAAGAATATATAGGAAAAGCAGAGGAAGGCAGCAACCATCAGTTAAAGGAGTCGCTTATTACCACTTCGAATAAGGTTTTAGGTTTCATTATATGTTTAGAGTTCATTATAGAGAGGGCAGCTGAAGAAAGACAGTTTGAGCATCCCACTTATGTTCTTAGGCAGACCTTCATTGTTCCTCCTTTTCTTTGTCCTTTTTATTTCTTCTGTGATTTTTCAATTTTATAGACAGCAAACAAAGGAAATCCAGAATTTGGGGGCAGAGTGTTTCTTGCTATATCTAATCAAGCAAAATGCTCCATCTCTAATGTCCCGAGGATAGCGTGCAAGTCAGAAAGGATCTAGCAGTTAAACCAGCCCATCTAACAACTTTGGTGAAAAGATACAAGCACAGTATAGGTTTTACAGCTTTAAGTTTATATAAATGAGATTATATAGGAGATGCTTTTTGGAGGTCTTTTAACACCAAATAAAATAGCTTACAGGAAATAGCGTAATAAATTCTGGGATAACATTTTGTGTAAATTCCATCTATTTTTCATATAGCCACAGAGCAGAGAGAGAGAGAGAGAAAACAGTTTTTAGAAGTAGGGCATGAAATGTAAGAAAGGATTCAGGGAAAAAAAACTAAGGATACTATCTTTCCAACATTCTAGTGTTGAGAGCTAAATCAGGAATTAACATAACTTACTCTTGAGTCATATTATTGAATTATCAATGTCAAATTTTCAAATATGTTTTCGAACATGCAAGATTTTCAAAAAAGTGTCTGTTAGTATATAAATCAAAATAAGAGGTCTCCCTTGAAGTCATTTGGATAAAAAATGGAACAGGAACAGCAAGGGGTAACTAATATTATCCCATCTGATGAAACAGATCCAGAATTAGAACATTTCTAACAGATGGCAGATTATTATCTGCTTAATGATGGAAAGGAAATTTCATTAATTATTTGGTTTTATTACAAAGTTATTGTTATTGTCAAATATTTTTTTCTTAAAGTTCAAGACAGCTTATAGTAGTCAGAAAACATTCACATTAGAACTTGGCATGTGGATATGAGAGGGAAAATACCTGTGTGATCTGACACTTATTATAAAAAAGGAAAATCCCAAAGAAATTCCTAAGCCAATATCCAGACCAAGACAGAGAACAACTAGAAAGGTCACAATCCAAATTCCCTTTAAAAAATGAAAAGAGGACATTATTAATAACTTAATAATCATAACTTAATATCCTAAAGCAAAATACTTTGTTACTATGACAAAGCTTTTGAAGTTCAACTGAAACGGTTATTCTAAGAATGATTATAATTTGTACCACAATATACATAGACAGATTCAAACAAAATATGTACAGCCAACTGATGCACATATTTTAAAAAGAGACAAGGAAATGCACAAAAACATAGCCCAAGGAAAATACTCTCCATATAGCTCTCTAGCACTCTGTGGAATCATCATAGCTTTGGAACTTAATTTTGTATTTTTTTCCTCAACAGGTAAACATATTTCTAAACAGAGCACTGAGCCTTTTTATGGCCTCAATGTGGAATGTAGAAATATTACTGAGAATATAGTATGTTAAATGTCCATTAATTGATTCTTAAAAGTTAAAGCAATATGCAAAAATTAAGATAGGGCAGGGAGCCTTATGACTCTCAAGGAAGATGCCATTGGAGACTTATTCTTAAGGAGTTCTTCCCACTGCAATTCTGCTCCAATACATTTTACTATATGTGACAAAGTCATCCACTAAGACATGTCTCAGAGACTAGAACATAGGTGTCAAACACAAGGTTCAGATCTGGCCTGTGGCCTCCTTAAATCCAACTCCCAGGGCAGCCCTGGAGGAGAGCATGGCGCTCCCCCAGTGCGGCATCGGTGTGGAGAGGCTGTGGCTGCGAGGGTGTGTGTGTGGGGGAGTCAGAGGCACCTGCTGGGGGAGGTGTGATCAGTGGTAGCTGCTGGGGGGCCATGGGGGTCCATCGTGCTTGTGGGGGGCAGTCATTGCATGGTACAGGATGACGGCGGAGGGACTGGCAGTGGGGAGGCTATGCGGGGTTGGTGGCTGGCAGGGGGGGGGTGCTGGGAGGGCAGCGGCGTCTG
>JANHFO010007970.1:11514-24395 GCA_032468095.1 Pareas carinatus | reverse complement strand
TTTGACAGGAATGCTTCTATCCATTTGTGTAGTTGACCTGAAATGCCGTAAGATCGTAGTTTTAATAATAGTTTGTCATGCACTACTGAGTCAAAAGCTTTGCTGAAGTCAATGTAGATTACATCTATTGCTTTGCCTTGTTCGAGTGAATGAGTTGTAAGTTGCAGGACAGTTTTTTTCTGAAGCCAAACTTATATTGCAGCCAATATAAATGAGGAGAACTCTTGTGGAGAATAAAATGGTTTGCAATTGATAAATAATGTCTCCAAGCTCACATCATAGAATTTCTTTAGTATGGTTACATTTTTACACCATCGGTTGTTAATATAAAAGCAGAGACGCCCTCCCTTCTTTTTACCAGATGTTTCTGCAATTCTGTTTGCTCTCTGCATTTGAAATCCTGGAAGATGTAAACTTCTGTCCTCAATTGACTTGTTAAGCCACATTTCACCAAAGCAGATTATTGCTGAATTCAGTGAAGTCAGTATTGCATCTATTTAAAACTAGCTTCTGATACCCATGCTTCGCTACAGGGATTTCTTGCACCCTCACCAACCCCCTCACACAGTCACTTTTGAGAGGATCGTTTCCTCCTGAGGGGGTCACCAAAGGGGTCCATCCATCCAAGAGCATGAAGGCAGCGCTCTGACCCAGGCTTGCAGACCATCTATGCCCTGAGTGAGGGGTTGGCCAGAAAGCCGGCCGGGAAGGGGCATGCATCTCCCTTCTCTCCACCTCCCCAACTGAGCTGCCCTGCTCTGCAGGTGCACCTCCCCGAACCAGGTCTGCCAACCACCTTTGCCCTGAGTGGGGGAGGGCAGCCAGAGAGCCAGGCGGGAAGGGGCGTGCATCTTCCCTCTCTCTCCCTCCACTGGGCTGCCCTGCTCTGCAGGTGCGCCCCCCCACCTGCGCTTCTCATGTGGATGGAGGAGGCAGCCCGCCTAGCCAGCCACCCCTGGCACCAAGGGGAGCCTACTCAGCTCGGCACAGCCGGACTCATTTGGCGGCTGGGGTTTGAAGCAGTCATATAATTCAACATGGCTTCACTGTTAGCTTATGATGTTGTTATTTTCTGCCTCTTCGGGCTCGCCGGGTCTTGCCAATAAGGAAGAAAAGAAACATGCAATCACAACCCTCTACAAAGTCCTCCAATCAGGAGAAAGGAAACAAATGTCCAATCACAACCTTCTACCCATCCTGAATTTAAATATGGCAATAAATCTTAAATAACTTGTGTAAAAATTAATATTTTAAAAAATATTTTCTTAGTGAACGCCTAGATGGCAAAACAAAGGTGTGTAGAAAATTTCATGATTGTAGCTTTAATGGCTGTAGAAATCTTGTGATGAGTCACTCAGTCAGTGAGTGACTGTTTTTGGCGTTTATATCTATAGATAAGAATTTTATCCATCTTGTTAGTGAGTGAACTTAAATTAGTCAAAAAGATTGGAGGGAGAGGAATTATTTTAGAATTTTTCCTCAGCCTATTCAGGATTTCAGCACAGGCACGCTTACCTCACTGGTGGCGCCGTCGTTTCCTGTTTCTGTTCCTTCATTGTTCAGAGAGAGAGAGTTGTAACTTCAAACTGAGTCTTCCTTGCATTTGTATTTGTAAAACCAGGGTGTGTGTGGTGTTGATGCCGAAGGTCACTTTGAATAAATGTTGTTTGATGTTTAACAGTTGATCTTTTGAATAAGCAATCCTTTGTGAATTGCAGAAAATAATAAAAAACAGTAAACTAACAAAGAGCATTTGTAGGATGTAAGCTGTTCCATTACTTTTTGCAATTGACTGATGAAGATTTTGTCAATGCTGATAGTGTTCAAGTGGTGCTTCAGATGTTTTGGGATTGCACCCAAAGTGACTATCACTACTGGTACTGTGTTTCCCTGAAAATAAGACTGGGTCTTATGTTAATTTTTGCTTCGAAAGACGCATTAGGGCTTATATTCCAGTTAGGTCTTATTAAATGCATCCATCTGGTTGACCATCTTAACTAGGGCTTATTTTTGGGATAGGGATTATATTACGAGCATCCTGAAAAATCATACTAAGGCTTCTTCTTCTTTTTGCCACAGTCATTCTAATTGTATTTTCATAGCATTTTGCTATTTTCTCCAGTTTTTTATTTTCTTATTATTATTATACAGGTAGTTGACTTATGTCTGCAATTGGGACTGGATTTCGGATTGTAAGTCATTATGGTCATAAGCTGAGGTATCCAGGTGATACGACATTCTTTGTGATGATCACTAAGCAAACACTGTGATTGTAAGTGTGAACACCTTCTTTAAAATGGGTGATTTTGCCAGAAATTTGGAAATTAGTACAAAACTTTGCAAACCATGATCATGTGACCATAGGATGCTGCAACTGGTCATAAGGATGAACCAGTTGCCAAGTAATTGAAACGTGGTCATGTAACCATGGGGTGTGGGATGGAGTGGCATAACATTTTACACTAGCCAGAAGTGTTTGATCGGCCATAAAACACCCATTCCGGTCCAGTCATAATTTCAAATGGTCGTTAAACAACTGGTCATAGGTTGAGGACCCTGTATACACAAAAATGTGAAATCACAGCTGTCAGTTCTTTAGCTGGTGTTGGCTTTCACAGGCACTCAGTTCTTCTAAAAAAACAACCTAAAATGTCAAAATGTACTGACGTAGTAAAACATATGACCAATGGTTGTCTAGTGAAGAGAAGAACTAGGGATAACATGATAGAAAAGTTCCAATATTTGAGAGTCTGTCACAAGAAGCACCAGAAGGCAAGGCAAGAAGCAATGGATGGAAACTGAATAAAGACAGAAACAACCTAGAACGGAGAAATGTCCTGACTATAAGAACCAGTGGAACAACGTGCCTTCAGAAGATGTGGGTGCTCCAACACTGGAGGCTTTTAAAAAAGGACTGGGCAACCATTCGTCTATAATGATATAGGGCAGTAGCAGGAAACCTATGGCATGCATGCCACAACGGGAACACAGAGCCCTCTCTGCTAGCACGTGAACCAAGTCACCCCAGCATTGCCCCAGAGCTGAGCATGCTCAGAAAGGAGTAACAGCACCGGGCGATGATGTCACGGGGCCATCACCCAACAATGACTTCATGAGTCGCGACTCATTAGCTGCGACTCGTCAGGGCACTTGGTGTCCAAAAGGTTATCCATCACTGGTATAGGATCTCCTGCTTGAGCAGGGGGTTGTACTGGGAAACCTCCAAGGTCCATTCTGTTATTCTGAGCATGTTCTGAGTCTAGGTGCACATCCAAGTAGTGTGGCTTTTTGTAATTGACAGACGGAAATTTTGTTACTAGGCATGTTTTCTAAGTGCCTTGTCAAATAAATATTTTTTTCTGTAATAAAAAGGAAGTTCTTTGGATAAAAAAAAGCCCACAACAAATTCATGTAATTAACCAACTGTTAAATCTTACTTTAAGGTTTAGTAAATAGGCATATGCATTTCCACCAATAAACAAAACTTTATAAAGGTCATAGACCAAACTTGGTAAAGGTTTCAGACATAAACATTTATACTCTTAGTATAAACCCAAATAACTATCATTACCTTTAAAACAGTTATTCTGTCCATAATAGTGACCTTCTGATATAGTATCCTTGTCTTTAGATAGCAAAATTTAGCAACTAGCGATCTCAGACTGCTGTAAAGTAACTAATATCAAATGTTTTTGTTTGACTAGGAACATTTTTTAGCATCAGCCAAAATAGCCTTTCTCTCAGCTTGGAATAAAATTATAGCAAAACAACAAAACAACATAGAAAACCAGGCTCCCTAGATTCAGTGTGATCTGAGCCACATAGGCATAATTTCCACAGATAATGGGAGTTTTACTGAATCTGTTCTCCAAGACTGCCAAGGAGAGTAGCAAGAAGGCCCCTTGGTAGTTATAGTAGTTTTAAAAGGGATGGATTATTTTCAAAATCCAAAACAATGAGATATTTGAAAATAGCTCAGGCATAGGTCTCCTTAATTCACTGAACGATGAGAAAGTGGAGGAGATACAGTACAGTCATACAAACAAAATTGTTAACTAAATTCAATAAAAGTCATTTTAATTTTCCTGTGGAGTTAGGAAAAAGTTAAATGTTGGGATATTTCCTGGTAGGATCCACCTGGTGGATCTGACATCGTGAGAATTCGGCAAAAAAATTCCCTAGTGATGTAGAATGGACCAATATTTTGATGACTTAGATTTTTAAAGAGAGCAATCTTCCATTCCGTCACAACATTTATATATCCAAATTATTCATATCTTCACTTTAACTTACATTTGGAAGGGACTGGAAGTAATACCCCAATTTTAATCCTGTCACCAGCATTAAGGAAATTCCAATAAGAGCTGCAAGCTAATTTAGAAAAAAAAATGCATTAGAATGTTAATCTGATCATTCTTTCCCATATTTCGTAGTCAAAACAGTCCACCTATCTCAGGCCTGGAAAAGGGCCAGGTCTTTAAGGATGTTTGAAACACAAATACAGTAAAGGTCATTTGAATCAAGGGAGGGGAGCTCATTTCAGAGGGCAGATGCTGCTACAAAGAAAGCATGTTTTCCAATAGATGCCATTGTGGAACCAAAGGAACCTGGAGTGCTCCAATCTTGCCACATTGGTTCAGCCAGTTTGATTTCTGTTAGTTTTGGTTCGTATTTTCTATAGTTTTTTTTTACTACAATCTAGTGATTTTCCAGAAATTACAACCTAGATATTATATGTCTTGGTTCAACATTGGACCAGTTGCTTCGCTCCCTTACATTCTATCTTACTGAATAGCAAATTCGTGAAAACGTCCTATGCCAGTGATGGCGAACCTTTTAGAGGCTGAGTGCCCAAATTGCAACCCAAAAGCCACTTGTTTATCACAAAGTGCCAACATGGCAACATGTGCCCCCTCCATGACCATCGGTGACCCCCCACACCTATCGTTGACCCCCCCAGACCCCCATGGCTATTGGCACCCCCGGTGCCTTTCGGTGCCCCCTGCACTCATCAGCACCCCCCCCTGTGGCCATTGGCAACTCTCTGTGGCTATAGGCACACCTTGCAGTCATTTGTGACCCCCTGCGTCCCTCCACCCCACTTGTGGCCTACCTCAGCTTCTGCAGCCTAAATGCGGTCCGCTGTGGCCCTTCTGCAGCCTGCTGTGAGCTGTGCTCCCCTTCAGTTTAACTCCTCTACTCTCTCACCTTTGCCACAGACTGCACACCACATTTGAGCTGCCCACCTTGCCCCAGACAGGGGAGGGAGAAAACTCTCCATTTGGGCTGCTGGAAAGAGGGGCGGGTAGTGTCAGAAATGTCCTCAGGCACGTGTGGAGAGGGAGAGAGGAGTCCCACATCCCTCTGGCTTTCTAGTAAAGAACTCTGTGCTAGAATGATGGCATGCGTGCCCACAGAGAGTGCTTTGAGTGCCATCTCTGGCACACATGCTATAGGTTCGCCACCACTGCCCTGTGCCAATGGTTCTCAACCTTTTCTTCACCCTTTAAATGCTATACTTTTTGGGGCCATGAACACCCACAATTTAACTCAAGATTTAAATCATAACATTTCTTCAAGCCTTCACAGAGCCTCTGTAATGACATCGTGCCCCCCCAGGGGTCTGCAGACCACAGGTGGAGAACCATTGCTCTATGCTAACCATCTATTTCTTAATCTATTTATTTAAATGTTTATAAAACTGTAACATGTATTTCTTTTTACGTTTAAATAATTTATCTAGTTAGCAATAGTGTATTTGGTCAATATTTCTTGATTTCCAGGAGGCAAATGCTCCCAGTCTTGGATGAGGGACTAAGGAACATCACACTAATGAATTACCCTGAGAAGTCAAAAAGACATCCTGAAAGATGGCAACTGTAAAACATTTCTGAAGGTTGCCAAAAAAGCATGTCAATGAAGTCATCAGGAACTGAGTGTGATCTGAAGGAGAGTTCCCCTGTTCTTCTGGTTTAAATATAATTATGTTTTATAATAATGCTAATCAAAATTTATGATGGGTCAATTTGCAGACATGTAAGTGAAACCAAAAAATCCTAATGGAGTTAAAAACATTCCTGTGAATGACTGCTGATGCAGACAACATCCCCACTGGGACTGATAATAATGCACCAAGGGCAGCCTATGAAGTGACACTACAAATGCTGTAGTTATTTAACCATTTGATCATGCTAACGAACTCTGTAAAGCACTCATTTGCATGGTTCCAACAGCAGAGAAAACCATGTTCAAACAAATACACCTAAATCAAGATTTGAAATAAGCGCTGGCTCTAACTCACCTGTGTCTTTCCACCAGTCTTCTCCTGAATAACAGTTGTAGAAATTGCAGAGCTGACAGAAAAAGTCTTAAAAAAGGAACTGAAGACATTGCATAGCCCAATTGCTATTAAATCCTGTACATGATAAATAAAATTGAACCTACTGGTATTCAGATTATTAGACTGTGAAACATATGCACTGCAAATACTTTTCCACTAGAAAAAATAAAGACGACAAACTTCAAAATATCACCACTTGTAACCAAAAAATGTTGCTGCTTTAGGGAGACATTCAGTTAGCGTATCTCTTAAATCAACAGTCCCTTTTTGGAAAAATGGCTCCTATTGCTTTCTTGAATATGCTTACTTTTGCACAATGCCTAGAGCACTCAGAGGGCAGGTCAATAGCATCACAATTTCAGCAACCAAAGTTCCATTCCTGTTTACATGCATGTAATATGTGTAATACCCTGTTTCCCCGAAAGTAAGACATCCTCCGAAAATAAGACCTACTTACAGTTTTGCCTCTCACTGAAATATAAGG
Organism: Pareas carinatus; assembly: GCA_032468095.1. Classification (NCBI taxonomy): domain Eukaryota; kingdom Metazoa; phylum Chordata; class Lepidosauria; order Squamata; family Pareidae; genus Pareas; species Pareas carinatus. Next base: position 17,571 of record JANHFO010007970.1, on the reverse strand, counting down.
CATCCCCCAGAAAGACCTCCCCGATAATAAGGCCTTGAACTTCCGGTTCTGGGTGGCCTTGGTGGAAAAATAAGACATCCCCTGAAGATAAGACCTAGCGCATCTTTGAGGGCAAAAATTAATATAAGACAGTGCCTTATTTTCGGGGAAGCACAGTATATTGGTTTTATATTGGCCTTTTAAACTACGGCCCTGTATCATTATAATTATTTTTAATATGGTTTTTAACCTAGTTGTCGTAGTTTGTTTTTGTAATGTAATGTCTTGTTTGTATTTTAGTTGACTGTAAACTGCCCTGAGTCTGTCAGGAGAAGGGCGGTACATAAATGTAATAAAACTTAAACTTAAACTTAAATATGTTCAGAAAGAGGTGGGCTTTGATTGCCAAGTTCTGCCTGCAATTTTGATGCTGTTAACACTTCACTGTGGGTGCCCCGGAGGCATTTTCAGATTTCAACTCCTAGAATTATCCAGCCAACATGACCAATAACTAGATTTCTATAAATATTTCTGTTCTGATAGATAAAGTCATAGTTTTAATGGGCAATTAATTTTTTTCTTGTTGCTTGTTTAGAGACTTGTAACTTCAATATGATTTTATGTGTTGCAGTAGGCTTAAAGTTTTTTAGAGTAGTTTAATTGCATTGCTGATGCTGTCATACTATTAATCATGAACAGCCACAGGGACTTACTTAATTTAATTTTTTTAATTTAGGTCTGCCTGACTCCAAGCAACTCTAGGCAGCTTGTAATATAGGAAATATATTAATAGGCAATACAATTCAAAACGAAACCAACCAAAAACAGATATGAAAGCAGATAAAGAACAAGATGGCGAATCTGGTGATGATGTGGGAAGAGCCTGGTCTTCAAAGTGCTCTGGAACACTAACAGTGTGACAGCCACCTGGTTATTGGGGGCACAGGCCCCACAATAAAGAAGGCACACCTCCTGGGTCCCAAAAGATGACACTGTTTAACTGAAGGGACCCAAAGTATGCCAGTCTTGTTAGTTTGTGTTGGCTGGACAGACATTACAGGAGATAGACATCCCTTCAAATTACAGGTCCTATGACAGTGCTTTATAGGTCAAAGCTGGTACCTTGAATCTCAGCCAGAAACATAGTGGAGGATGCATGCTGGTCACTGCCCATGCTGCTGCATTTTAGACCAATTGAAGCTTCTGAGGATTGCTCCACATAAAGCACATTGTGACAGTCAAGCTGTGAGATGACTAGGGCATGAATGACTGTCTGGAGGGCCTCCTGATCCAGAAAACTGTGCAACTGATACACCAAAGGAAGCTATGCAAAGGCTTTTGACTGTGCAGTTAAATTAGTGAAGAATTGCTTTGTTTTTCATATTTATTTTCCAATGCATCTCTAATGTCCTAAGATAAATAGTGACTACAAAGTTACATCCCTTCTACAGACCTTGCAAATCTATGGAAAATATATTTAATTATAATTTCTTTATTCTCCCAGAGGTCCATCTATTTCTAAAGGCTTCTGTCTTGTGATATATAACTATTACCTGAGTATGTCTGATGTGATAGTTGTGAATATTAGCATACTTCTTTCCCACAAAAATGAGAAGGAAGTAGCTTACTATTGCCAGTGATAAAGCATGTAATATAACTTTGTCCAGTTTTGAGAAGAGAGGTAGTGTAGGCTTCAGAAACCTGAAACAAGAGAGGTGTTTCAATCCACTGTAAAAAACATCATTGAACACTCTAATCATCTCTTTCAACCCACAATTTTAGGCATCAAGCAAGTGGTGCTAATAATAAATATGTGCATGCTTGAGCTTCAAACACTGAATTTTATTTACTCATTGTTAGCTATCTTAGAAACATTTCCTGAAAGATAAGTCAAATAACTTTTAAATAGTTTAAAAGTTTAAACTCAGCAATGGACAATATCCCACTCCCCCCAGCAAAACCTAGAAGGCCTGGGCAACACTTTAAATTTGATCTCCAAAGTGTGCTTTGGATAGTGAACACAACACCACTCTATATTCATTAAAGCAGTTGTCTGTTTTTCAGGAGTCACACAATTGCCCTTCACAGCTGCCATGTAATCCAGGAAAGGAGATAGGTGTTTGAAGATAGGTGTTTGAACATCCCCATATTCTCCAAAGCAACTTTCAGAGATCAATTTTGACATTCTGCACAGTACTGAAGAGTTCATTTAGAGTCGCCTGAACCACGAGATGAAAGCAAATAAATTTGATAAGTAAAATAAAACAATATATTATTATTATCAGCTCATTTTAAGAAGTGTGCAGCAATTATGGCTCTTTATGAATACTGATGGTCCACACATGACACTGATGGCTAGAACAAAGAATCTTTACACTGATTAGTAAATGTCAACTCCTGTCCCCATTGGGTACCTCTCAAACAGAAATTATATAGAATATTTCAACACTATTGCCTTGACTAAAAGCTGTTGGTATGCGCATGGTCACAAATAGAGACAGCAGCATATTGAGTGACAAAATTAGCAGTGTTGAAATATTTATAAGAATAAGATTTCAGGTTCATGTATTGGAAAATGTTTCACAGGAATTTCAAGCTGGGGTATTATTACCAAGAATACTTCTTTACTCAATTCTTCAATTTCAACATTAGTTCCTTTCCTTTTTCTTATTTCATAATATTAATTTCTTTGGTTTATTATTTGTTCTTCCTTTTTCTCCACCCTGTATATCTTACCCTGAAAGGGAACCGCATGATAAATACATATTTATATTTGTATGAAAGATACGTAGTATTAAATTTAGATTACATACTTCTGGGGAGTCACTGCAAAAACTCCCTGACTGGATTCAGCATGTAGATGGGTTTGGGTAGAAAGCAGTGCAAATGCAGTAATCTGTAAAAGAAAGAAAATGCAGTCTATATTTTTTGAAATGAATATTATTTATTTAAATTTATTTCTATATTACATTTGTATACCCTTCAATTTAGTCTTGAATTATGGCAATGTCAATATCTATCTTGGTATTATGGACTAATAATTGCTTTGTTTGGATCAGACATTGAAATAGATTCTAATAATATTCAGTGATATAATGCCAAACAACGCAGACTTTTGATTAATTACCACAAACAGTAAAACACAATTATCTGTGCAAAGCTTAGTATTAGGAGGAAAAAAAGTTTCATGGTCAGAAAAGCATTTCCCCTCACAGCAAGTTTCATGGATACTGAAGTTTAAGGCAGAATGTTTGATGGTAAATCTCCAGTTCCCAATAATTTGTTTCTAAGGACAATAGACCATGACACTATTAGATAAGATTGGGTTTATCACAACTATGGGCAAAGAAGGGATGGTGAAAGATCTGAAATAAATTATAATAAGGGGTAATGCTTCTTTCATATGCAGTGTTTCCTTATCTTTCTTTGTGGAGAACTTAGACCAATTTAATATACCCAAAATAAAAGAGTAGCAAATTCTTAAAATGCTGTACGAAAGAAACACTTCCTTTTTGAAGGAAACTATTTTATGGATCACTCTATGACTTCAAGTCATTTACAAAACTGTGACTTTGGGGACATAAATGAAATCTTGATGAAAAATGTCAAATATTTACCAAAAAAAGCTCCATTGGAAACTCAACAGGATAATGTTTATAAGTTATTTTAATGCATTTGCTGACCCTCAGCAATAGCAAAGAAAGCAAAAACAGCAGGATACTGGTGGAATTTGCTTTAGGGATACCCATGCAGTAATATACCAAATTCTGAAAAGAGAAAATGTCAGCAAAATGTTCAGAATTAATTGTTGAATGTTAATTTGCTGCTAATTGTACCAAAGTAAACATCAACATAGTCTTTTAAAGGACATAGTTTTCTGCTTCAGAAATAAATATAGTTGCCTATCTCACACATGACTCTTGGAGGCTTATAACTAAATCAAAAACAATACCAAAAGAAAAATAATAAGAAAAAGAAAAAGAGCCATACAAACAGGACAAATGTTAAAAACATTTAAGAATTAAAAAGCATTTCATGGGTTCCACACCAGTCTTTAATCCCTGGACCAGACAGCAAAATGAGGTCTTAAAGCCCTTCTAGAAGGTTCTTTCAGAGGCCAGTCTGTCTTGGGGGTAATTATTTTCCATGGGACAGCAGAGAAGGTCCTTGTCCTAGGTCCTACCAGATGACACTACTCAGTGGATAGAATCCACAACTAGATTCTTCTGCTGTGCCTGATCGGGCAAATAAATGCCACTGGGGTGAGGTGATCCCTCAAATAACCCAATCCTGGTGATGAAGACCCTTTAGGCTATACTTCCTTGATATTATTAAGAAGTTAAGTCCCACCATGCTTAAAGTGGGTTGATGTGTCCTCACCAGTTTAAGAAAGACGATGGCATGTCGTAAACAAAATAATAATGCCTAAAAATAGGGAAGTTAAGTTCCTGGTGAGAATGAGGATTCCTCATGGGTGTTGGGACCACTTGTTATTATATCATTTCAAATGAAAGGATTGAATCAAACTTGTAATAGTATCTTTCACTCTTCGTGGGAACTACATTAATACCGACTTGTCCTTCTTCCCATTCCTATTAAGAAACAGGAAAGTTAGAAATGGTGGCTTTACTCACATAAAAAAATGACAATGGCCCTGAATGAAAGTCAATTACAATTCCAAAGATGAAAGAGAACTGTGATATAATCACATGTAATGCTGCTGCTGTAAGGTAAGCATTCATGAGACTCTCTGAGACATATGTTGTGACAAATCCCAAGCCAATGATGGCTAAAAGTAGCTGGAATGAACAAAAGAGATGGTTAAATGGGTGAGGTGGGGAAAAATGGGCTTTTAAAGAAAACATAAACTTCAATTTGCCACGATAGCTGCCCTATTTCTGCAGGAGTTTGCAATTATACACGTGAAATTTAAAGAAGCTATACTATTTTTCTGAAATCCAAGTGAATGTTTGGCAAGGACAGAAAAAATTATGTTTTATGCTTCCAAATTAGTCAATGTTCTGAGGTAAGTTTAAGTCAGCTCTTCTTGGCCCTCAAAACCAAAAAAACCTAGAAACAAAAGTGATGATATTTCACAAGATAACAATTATTTTGGGTAAACTTTTATGAGATTTCATGTTAGATAATTAAAACATAATTCTAGTGAACTCTTGAATAGTTTCAATGGGTTCAGACAAAATATCAGCAGATTTTAGAAATCTTATGAATTTCAGCTGTTATGCAAGTTGAAATATCTCTGGTTATCAGACAGTAATTCCTAAGTTTGTTCTCTCCTTAAACTCAATTTAAGATCTAATTTTCTTTTCATGTTGTTTTTCACCTTACTATAAAATACAATGAACCAAGAATAAAAAATAAATTATATTTTAAAGGAAATATAAAGATGGTATAAAGCCAAATTATTTGCCTATTTTTTTCAGTACATGAGAGCCAGAAATAAAAATGTCACTGAAAACTATTGGTGTAGAATTCATATGGAATTTTCATACATCAAAAAAAATGGGATCTAAAAATATTGAGATTACTCTATTACACTCATCACAGAATCCTATATTTGTTCATTCAGAAGGAAAGTCTACTCAGCTAAGATTTGACTTTCATTCAACTTTTGTGTTCCAATATGTATCATATTACATGTTATTGAATTTTTATTCTGTCTGTGAAAATATCAAGAGTTCCCACTCTCCATGAGATGAGATGGAAGGAACTTAAAAGTCAACGTTCTCTGATAGAGCTCTCAGCCCTATAGAATAAGTTACTACCAGAAATAAGTTTAGATTGTCACTGTTATTCAGAAAAGTCTTTAAGACCTGAACGTTTATGTAGATATTTGACGATTGAGGAGTCAATGGAGTATATACTTAGGATGTTTGAGGGTATTGCTCATTATTGCTTTATTGCTACTATTAAAACACATATACATACACACTATTATTAACTAAAGTGGCATAAAAGCACTTAGAATAAATAAATAAAAATATGGCCCATCAACACCAGGGGCCCATCTTGATGACGGATCCTAGGATCAAGAGGGATGGCAGGCGGCCAATTCCCCCC
>JANHFO010007968.1:36427-48375 GCA_032468095.1 Pareas carinatus | reverse complement strand
AGAGAGAGAGAGAGAGAGAGAGAAAGAGGGAAAGTATGTGTGTGTGTGAGAGAGAGAGAGAGAGGAGAGGGGGGGAGAGAGAGTGAGAGAGGAGAGAGGGAGAGAGAGGAGAGAGGGAGAGGGAGAGAGTGAGAGGAGAGAGAGAGTGCCTGAATTTGGGGAGACATTGAATTTTCTCCCCAGGCGCTTCAAAGAGCCCCAAACTGAGCCACAGCAACGCGTGGCCGGGTCAGCTAGTTAAGTAATAACCAATTGTCTGATATTGCTGTCAGTGACTTAAAGTGCCTGCCATCTGATAAATGAAAGACATGATAGACTGATGGAATAACTTTTATGTCCTCAGCTTTGATTTAATGATTCTGTGCTTTGTCAACAATTATATGAACTGAAAGTCAGCAGGAGAAGCTTGTGCATTTTTGAAGGCATATAAAATCAATCTTATGGTCCACAGTTTAAGTTCTGGCCCCAGAATTAATTATGCAAATGAATGTAAGTTGTGTTTACTGACTGGGGAATAAACTACAACTCTCTGTAACAATTTTGATCTTCTGTTACCAAGATAATTGATGCCTGGTGTCACCAGGAGTCAAGTTTTTTTAAAATAGTCATAGATAGAGGCAGAGAAGAATGAGCTTAGTAGAGAATGGAGGAACTAAAAGGGTAGGTATAAGGATGGAGTAGTGGAATTGTACAGTACTCAAAGCTTTAAAAACATTTTTTCATTCTCAAATCATATTGTCTAGAACTTCTGCCTTGCTTCTGAGCAGAGATCAAATGCTACCTATTTCTGATTTTATTTTTATTAATGGTTGATGATCACACTATTCCCACATTATCTTTTTGTTTAGAATTTAGTTGTTTTACAGACCACCTCTGATTTATGCTATTTGGTCATAAAATGCAGCTGATACAGCCTTTTGCTGACTCACTTAGATCTCATTTTATTTTTCACTAGCAAGGAGCATTTCCTGATTATAGTTTCACTCAGAAAGCTCCCCTAATGGAAAAGTATAGCACTTTCACACATTTCCAAAAGTTACTCAAATAGTAAAGCAGATTTGATGATAATATAGGGAATTGAAGGATGAGGGAAGAATCAGTGCAGGCTACTGTGTTATTATGGTTAGAGTATATTGAAATATACTAGATGAAACAAGGAAAAAGCAGAAGCTATCAGTCTCCAAACCAGTTTGTTAGCTGGTTTGCATCTGTTCCTTTTTGACAATAATCTTTTTCCCTGCAATCTAAATTCATATTTAAAATTCACTCTAGAGGTTGGGAAATATTAAGACAATGTTTGTCTTCAAACTATAATCTTTGCTAGTGTAAAAGTTTCAAATTGATAAATTGCTAAAAATAATGAAATTTAAAGGTTTTATACATTTATGATTTAATAATAAATGCCAATTTTTAGTTAATGAGTAAAATTTGCAAATGTAATAGTTGCATTCCTTCTTCATAAAATATGTAGATAATTGAGTAAATCCACTTGAAATATTCAGAGAATAGCGTATGTCAACTTTTTAAAAATAGAAAATGAAGCTATTGCATTTTTATAAAGCAAGAGGCTCCCTTGAAAATCTTAAATATTTCAAGAAGGATGATGTGGGTTTGATCTCTATGAATCTTATTGCAACTGTCAAGATTGAATGCTGTAGCACCTACTTGGTTTTTCGCTATCAGCTTGCCATTCTCGGGAAGGGGGGAAGAAATGTATTGGAATGGGGTATAGAAACGGACAATCCAAGAATCTGTCTGCAGACCGTGAGACTGTGCAAAACCTTCAAGGCCATTTCAAGTGAGACTGAAGCAGTCAAGTCCCATAACAAAGTACATTTGTTTATTTGGACCATGTGATTTATTTATTTATTTAGATTTATATACCGCCCTTCTCCCGAAGGACTCCCGATGAACTGAGGGGTTGGCCATGGGGAAATCTAAAGTTTAATTATGCAGACTCTTGGGGCAGAAGCTCAGAGTTAGTTTTGCTTCAACTGTACCTATGCCGTGTATTCAATAAAAATGAAGACTTTTGGAAGCAAAATGTCCCAGGAGTTTTATTACTGAATTCCCTAGAGGGACTGTTGATAGCAACATTCGGTTCACTTGAATTCCTTTTAAAACTATTTCAACAAATCATCAAGAATTAACTATGGGCAATAACCCATAGACAGAATATTCAATAAAAATTAAATGATAAATGAAATGTGATCTTTCTAGATTGTCTTAGTGATATTTGTAAAAGTGCCCCACAATCTTTCTTTCAATGAATTCTGTGTTCAGATTCTCTATGCATATAAATTGATGTAACACAAGAAATTGATACAGTTCTTGCTGTCAGTTGTTTGCCAAGACCACATATACATTCATGTACATTTATTCCCAACTATTCTATTTTCATAGTTCGTAGCTTTGTGTTCTTTTTCTTATCCAAATTCTGAATTTTGTTTTCTAAAAATGACATTTTTTTCATCTCATTCTGTGTCACAGGTTTGTGATAATAAAATGGAAAAATGATTGTGTGTGATTGTTTAGTGTTCAAGCCTGATATGGATTCTTCAGATCATAAAGTCAAATTCAGAGAAGGACAAGTCTTTCCATTCAGAAGCTCAAGAGAGATCAAACTGAATGTATGTCTACAGATCCTGGCTCTAAAGATTTGTGCAGATCTTAGAATTCTTAATGAGGTCCTCTAGTAAACTGTAATGATGCCAGAAATGACATGCAAAAATAATAGCCAATCTGGTATTGACCTAAAGAGGCTTCAAATGGAAAATTCTGGCAGCCAAAGATCCTAACTAGTACTGTTGTGCATTCCATTTCAAGTGCATCTGTGTATGTGTTCATGAAGCAGACTAAACAAAAGGACAAGTGTTAAAACAGGGGTAACTTCCCCTGGATTAGCCCATTCTGCTGCACCTGCCTCCTTAAGAATCCAATGCCTTTTATCCTGGAAGAGTGAGGACTAAATATTTCAAGAAGTAGCATCTGGTGTGCTATAGATAAGTAATATTCAGGATTATCCTACAGACTCTGGCCTGTTAAGGTGTCAGGTTTATAATTCCATCTTCAATGTTTTATATTTCTGATCTTGGTTATAGGTCCTTTTGAGTCACAGCCAAACAGCCAAAGAAGGAAGGTTTTAAATTACATTATTTTCAGAGGTCAGTATTTCTGTTGCTCCAGTCAATGTTTTAAATATATGATTTTAGTATAATCATCCTGGATCACAGAATAATGTGGTTGTTGCAGGCACTTTCTGATTAATGAAAGGCAATTTTGTATGTGAATAAGTGTAAAATCTTATTCATGGGGGACAACTCAAAATCTGGGCTTTTGGTATGTTCTTAAAGAAACAGTCAATAGATGCACGTGGCAATAAATGTAATTCATAAAAATAAAGGAGAATAAACTCTAGAAGGCAGTAGGCATTTTAAACAGGGTAAAGATTTCACAAAAGCTGGTGGAGAGATAAAAAAAATCAAGATGGCATCTGTGATTGAAGTCCCACCCTACTATAGTTCTGTTGTAAAATCTTTTAGGTTCTTAGATTCCTTTAAAAAAATACTACTCTCTGTATTATTTTGGTGAAACCAATTTCGTTACTTTATTCCAGTTTCAAACATTTGTAGTTGGGGTTGAAAAAAACACCTGAGTCTCAGTCATCAATGATGATAATACTGAGTTAACTGAATTAACAAATATGTTTAGCATCAAACAGCATTCTGTTTGTGTCATTTCTCCTATAGTCTTCCCACTGTTCTATCATAATAGCCAATATGACAAATTAATAAAGCAATATATTCTGATAATCTGAGATGGCTCTTTCTGTTTATCTTTTTGTCTTGTTTTTGTTCTTGACTTTCCCACGACCTTAATCTGCCCTCTTTTGGCTCCATCTACTATATGTGATCTCCTGTTTCAGGCATGAGGTCACCTTCCTGAAACATATGTCAACAAGAGCTAAGGCTATGTTTCAAGCCACAGCATAAATGAAATTAATGCTTCCTACTAGACAGATCTGTCATGTTATAGACAAAATAAGTTGAAAGGAGATTTACTGAATGATGGTTGCCAGACTTGCTTTCCAATGAAGTGTGGGAGACTTTCTTTTCATCTCATGCCTTCAGCAGCAATATTTTTAGAGGTGAGGGAGTCCCAGAAGAGGAGATCCACTTCACATTCACTGAATGCTTTTTATTGTAAAGAAGAAGAAGACCCTAAGCCAGGTGTTCCCAACTCCCTGTCCATGGACTGACACCGGGATGCAGCATGCCAGCAACTGGGTCGCACAAACAAGCGAAGCCCCATTCACAAGATGCAGGCAGCATGCAAACCATGCCTCACCGGTCCATGGAAAAACCTTTTCCCATGGAACTGGCCCCTGATTCCCAAAAGATTGGGAGCCACTGCCTTAAACAATAAGGCAAAGAGTACAACATACCAGGGAGATGAATGAGCTAATAGTAGTTAAAAGATGGTATATACATGTTGACTACTACAAGGTAAGTATATAGACTCAATGAAATTCATGAAGTATTGATAAACAAATCCTATTGATTCATACAGGCCCATTCTGACTCCCGGCTGAAGTTTAAGAGTTTTAAATGATTTATCCTTGAAAATAATTGTGGAAAATATTATACAGTTGTGCAGATACCTCATTTTTCTCTTTGACACAGTTTTTATACTTTCCAAGTCCTGGAAAATCCTCTATTTTCTGTTATTGTACTGGTGCCAGAAATAAAGTTTTCCATCTTGTGCTCGAATCAGAAAGACATATGCTTTTGTGATCTACACTCACTTCATCAGATACCTGCATTTGATGAAGCCAGTTATAGTTCAGCAAAGCTTTTGCCTTTTAATGAATTGATTACTCTGAAAAGATGTTATCAAACTCCTCCTGGTTTTTGCTGCGGCGGGCTAACACAGATCTTCTACAACACCCGTCCACAACATTTTTGGTACCAGATATTGGTTTTGTAGAAGACAATTTTTCCATGGATCAGGGGAGGGGAGAGGAGGAGTGTGCAACCTAGATCCTTTGCACAATCAGTTTACAGTAGGGTTCACGCCTCTATGAGAATCTAAGGCCTGATGATCTGAGGTGGAACTGAGGCAGTGACACTAGCCTTAGGGAATGCCTGCAAATGCAGATGAAGCTTTGTGCACTCACCTGCTACTCACATCCAGCTGTGTGGCCCAGTTCCTAACAGACCCAGGAGTTGGGAACCCCTGTCCTACAACATCTACAATTCCAGATAAGCACAGACGGGAGCAAACTTTATTTGAACAAAATAATTCCATCCGGTCTATAGTGCCTCAAATGATAGAATAAAAGAACTTCACGATAAATATGGATAAAACCGAGCTGACATTTCAATTATGTATTTTAATTTTATGTATCTAAAAATAATACAACAAAACTGATGACTATTAATGTTTTAATTGCGGTTAGAAATAAAGGATATCATTGAGATTATTATCATGCTTTCTGGGGAATCTGGGAATTTTGACCCTCAAATAAATGGGGGTGGGAGTGACAAAAAGGTGAGGTAACTGCTTAAAGTCATATGCAGATGAAGCCTTTTTTCCTTTTCACTAACATTAAAACTCAGTCATAGCTCTTTATGTTACATGTACTAGGTATGCCAAAGAACAGATGTAGAATTTTTTTTTGCTGTGAGTCAAGTCAGTGCTCAAACAGTGGACCAATGACAGGCCAGAGCTTCACTGTCCAGTTGAGGTTCACCCCTATATTTCAAACTACAACCTCCATCCTCCCAAAGCAGTATGAAGAAACAATTTGTCAAGATGCTCAGTTCTATTTTTAATGACTTCCTCTTAGTTATATTGCTTTCTGCGCAGCTGGTTTGACACTTAAAGACCAAACTGGAGTCCTGGAAGGACAACCCAGCCTTTGAAAAATTAGAAGAGAAAGTCTAAGGGGGCTAAAGCACTAGATGTGTGACAAAAATCATCTTTGTTCTTTTCAAGATTTATCAAACCCAAAGCTGTTTGTAATTCCACTCTAATGAGTTTTGCTTTAAGCAAGTCCCATAGGAAGGAAGGCGTAGCAGAGTTTCCCTTCTATAACAGCCTGGGTGTCAAGAAGAGAATGCAATTTGGGGCATGTGGAGCTATGTTTGAGTCAAATTTTCTGTAAATTGTGCACTGATTCTTTCAAGGACATGCTTCGCAGTATCCAAAATTGAAACATGGGGGGGGGGACTTTCTTATAAAAAGATCATGATTTTTCCATTCATCCTGGAATGCTTCTCCTAATATTTTCATAATTAATTAGCTTTGTTGACATGTGCTCATTGCAGAACCAGGTGATTTTAGTATGAAGACATGCTTAAGTTTGGCTGCAGGGCTCTCCTTTATATTCTATTGTAGTTTAAAAGGCTTCTGTCTCCAAAAGAGGCCAGCAAGAGACGTCCCATTTTAGAATATTGACTTTCCATTTAAATGCTGCCTCAGCTGCCAAGAGTATTGTTAATATGGGATGGAGACAACAGGAATGTCCTGCTCAAGGTCACTATCTCATAAATCAGATTTGCTACATGAAAAAGTTGAACTATTTTTAAAAAATGGTTGCCATGATTTTTATTTCTTCTATCTTGCTATCTAAAGATTTGCACGTTTTTGCGAAAGCAAGAAATAAATGTAAGAAGTTGGTGATGGCTGTGACCATGTGATTAAAGAGCGCCCCCATTTTATATCTATCATGTGAGGCATCTGAAATGTTGGGTTAAATTATGTGATTGCAGTCAAGCTCTTGAATTTTTTTGACCCCTCAATGCCCTCTATTGAGAAATTCTAAAGATCAGTATACTACAGTTCTGTGTCAAACCACATAAAACGTGTGTTTTAAGACACCATAATTTAACACACAATAAAGTGTTTTTTTTAAGTGTAGGAGAAAATCAGAGGGGAAAAAATATATCTGACATAATAGATCATTTCTAATTGCTGCATTCTTGCAGCCTTTGTCTGTCTGAAAATTGTCTCCCACTGATTTCTAATTCTAAACTTTGGTTGTTTGCTTCTTAGAGAATTGACAAATCCATTCAAGATAGTTTCTTCCACATTCTATTCTCCATTTCACTTAGTTTTTGGCTGATGCTGATTGGCTATTATAGGTAAATTCTGTCATAAAAAGTTGAAGCTATTCTTCCAACACAGAGAGTTTATCTTCCTCTGTGTAGTTGTTGGGATGAAATACCTGTCAAAGGAAAGATATGTTAACCTTCACTCAATTCTATTACTATAACTGAATCAACAGAAGTTCAACCTTTGCTGTTATTTATTTTATTTATTTATTTTTCAACACTTTTATACCGCCCTTCTCCCCGAAGGGACCCAGGGCAGTGCACAGCCAGGTTAAAAAGCGAAGAACAACATACAGCTACATACAACCTAAAATTACTAAAAGACATATATGAGACTGGCTCAATTTAAAATCATAATGTTTAAAACCAATTTATAACAGATTAAAATTATAAAATTAAAATAAAATTAATAGTGGTTAATAAGCGAAGGAAGGCTTAGTTAGGCCAGACCGGCCTGGGTGAATAGGTGAGTTTTTAATGGCACAGCAAAAGGCATGGAGGTCCGAGATAAGACAAATTTCTGGGGGGAGGTCGTCCCAGAGGGTGGGAGCCACCATAGAGAAGGCTCTCTCCCTGTGGGTCCCCAGCTGACATTGTCTGGCCGATGGCACCCTGAGGAGGCTCTCTCTGTGGGAGCGAACAGGTCGGTGGGAGGTCTAAGATTAAGATTTTAAGGCAGACTTCTTAGTGCCCTCCAGAATGCACTGGGCTACAACTGCTCTAATTGACTAGGAATCTGGAAGTTGAAAGAGAGAAAGGTTGGCAAAGATCATCCTAAGAATTTATGACACTGGGCAGGGTTGACTAATCAGCCATTCCAATCTGATGTCCTTCAACTGTGATGGGATTACACTTCTTAAGGTAAAACCAGGAACTAAAGATGGGAACTTCTTTTTGCCACTAGCAATAACGGTGTTTCAACGGATTATAAATCCTCAAGCTATGCACCTGATCCCTTAGAACAAAAGAAGGAACCAATAGTTTGTTACGTGTTCAACTGTATTTTCTTTTTCTTTTCTTTTTTCTTTTCAATAATTAAAATAGTATATTTTTCAACAAACATGTTGTCTGAATATACAATTTACTCACATATCATTAATATAATAAATTCCACAATTAGATCTATTTCTCAAGCTATTTCTAGAGTGAATCCCCAATTTAAAAATAAACATTTCTATATGCTTTCCTATCAATTCTCTCTAATCAAATATTATTTACATTTTTTGTAACATAAAAATGTCATTTTAAGTTCAGGTTCAAAATCTACCATCCTTAACATTCTTTCTAAAAATATATACTTCAGTATACTCTCAATAATTGAAATAGTATATTTTTCAATAAGCATATTATCTGATTATACAATTTACCCACGTAATTTCTCGATCTTTGGTATAATATTCTCAAAAAGGAACACAAAACAAACATTTCATTTTAAATTCAAATTCAAAATCTATATTTCTTAACATTCTTTCTAAAAACATATATTTTGCTATTAAACTATAACATAAATTCCAAAATGTAAAGTTATATCATTTCAAAAATCAAATTTAAGATCTATATCTTCCTAATATTTTCCTAATCCATCATAAATTTTATTATTTTATTCAATACCTCTTTGAGTAAATATCTGTCCATCAAACACAAAAATTGTTCCCTTTGTTTCTCTCTATCCTGTTTATATTGTGGTTCTTCACCCAAACCTGTTTTATACATTTCATCAAAGTTGTTGATTAAGATCCTTTCTGGCATTAACCCTCTAAAATTTATTTGTTTAACATTCAAACATAGTTCTCAGGAAATTATGTTTATTTTATCTTGTTTTCGGAGAAGACTGCTTCCACGTAGTTGTCTTATCCTTATACAACAATTACTCATTTCTTTCTTTTCTTAATATCTCATCTTTCCTTGTTTCTTTTAACTGTCTTGCATAGATTTCTTTGAACAAATTATTTCTCTTCATATATTCTGTATTCTTTTGAGGTGTCTCATCTGATGCAATCTGCACATCAGATTTTGTTTCTATTTTTTCTTTTTCCTGAATTAATGTCTCCATTTCCTTGTCAGTTTCTTTTATTTTATTTTTCAAAGTTTGAGCTTTCTGTTCATTTTTAATAGTCTTTTTTTATCTAACTGGGCTTTTATGTCCATTATTTGCTGATTTAATCTGTCAAAGTTTGCTTTTATCTCATTATTACTTTTCTGTTCTTCATTAAAACCTTTTTGTTCTTCATACGCTTTTTGAACTAATTCATAAATAATTTGTAATGAATCTTGCATTTTATTTGCTTCAATATTTCCTTGGCTGAAATTGGAACTCATTTTTTTCAATTGCTATATATTTATAAAGAAAGCCAACTGTTTTTTAACTTTTTCTTTTAAGCTCATAAAAAAGGCATAAAAATTTTGCTTACCCAGGTTTCAGCACATTGTTGACAGCTGTTCTGCAACTATGCTGCAGCTCCATATTTTTGGGAGGGATGTCGACAACTCGGGCTGTCTGCATGCAGACAGTCTTTCTTTCACTCGTTTGAAGACCTTCTCAGTTCGCCTGGACCAGCTGCCATTTGGTCCAGTCTTCTGAGTGCCTCTTTTTTCTTGTTGCCACTTTAAAGTGACTTTTGGACCTCTTAAGAGTTCCCAAGTGAAGAGAAATTGGACCTTTGAGACTGGAGCTCCGGTCTTGCACAGCCCTCAGCATTGTGACACAAACCGAAAGTCTCAATTGTATTTTCTAATATTTAGGATCAGTATGCCCAATAGGGATGGTGGTAACTGTAATCAATAGCATCTTGAAATTCTCAATCCCAGTTACAGGAGAAATGCAACTTCCTCCAGACCGGGATTAGGACTATTTAACTAACAGATGAACCATCCTCCTTCGAGAGGAGGGCGGTATATAAATCGAATAAATTAAAAATTAATCCAGAAATGGTTTCATATGGATTTAGAGAGAGAGAAAATTGCTTTATCTGCTTTACATTCAAATAAACAGCTCTTACAATATAGACATTAATAAACAGGAGGGTGTAATTCTCTACTCCTCTATATATTGGTTTCACTGGAAGACATAATTTTTCTCAGAGAAGAAATTGTAGTTTGGTCTGTTCAGTGTATCAAAAATGCTCTTAGAAAAACAGCTGTTTGCATACTATAGTGTCAGAAATCCTAGTCTTGCTCTAAACAAAGCACTTTCCAGAATCACTTGCAGGGATATCCACACAGGAGTAAAAATAGTCAAGAGGTCAGACATCGTGCAATCAAATCTCACCTTTTAATTTGATATGATGTGTGATAAAAAAAGGTGTGGCTTTGATTACATAGTTGGGACTGCCATCTTGATTTTTAAAAAATTCCTCCCTGAAGATATTCCTGATCACTTGGAACTAAAAGGGGCTTAAAGGAGAAACTCCAAATCTTCATTGCAGTCTTTGTCATCAAGTGAAAAAAAAAAGTTCAGCTGAATTGACATTATTGGCATTATTAATGGAACAGATGAGTCCACTCATATTTGAGACAAAATTAGAGAGATAAGCTAAAAAGGAGTCTTTTTTTTACACATTGTCAGCTCATTTACATACATACACACACATACACCCTTGTATACACCCTTCACATCATCACCATTCCATCATAAGGATTCAATATGCCTCAGTACAGGCAGTCAAAAGACAGCTGGTTTACATTCAGATGCTTCCAAAGAGATCCGTTTACAGGCTGGACGGAAATGAGGCCCAACTCTACTGCCAGACATCTGTGAGAGAAATCGGGAGGGCTGCATTTCCCCTTGGAGAACGTTGCAAAGGACACAGACTGGTCTGAGATTGTCCTCTGCAACAGCTACTTGATATGTCTGAGAATAGTAGAATAATTACACAAGGATGGGTACTTTTGATGTATCAAAATTAGAAAACATTTTTCAGGGCAGTTGCCTTTCGGGTTATTTCTTGTCTCAGCTTTACTTGTTTGCAGTTGGCCCAAATTATTCAAAGCAGTTGCAGGGCAGCTGTTAAAAAATATGCAAAATGCCTTTTAGCCAATTGTGTAATTCTTTTTTTAAAAAAGGCTTGTGATCAAATTTACTTATCAAATAATCTTTAAAGGATTTAACTGTACAACACTCCCCAAGATTTGGAATGGAAATTACCAGTGATAAATTGCAGTTTATATTTGCTGGAATTCAGGAAAAATCCTCCATTTGGTTATCAATGACACACCCACGCAGATACAGAACTTTTATTATACACATTAGAAAACTACAACATGACATTACTTTTCAACATAATCGTCATTCAAATTGAGGCACTTGCCATAACGTCTTACTATGTTTGAAATACCTTCTGCAAAGAAATCTCTCTCCTGGATGAATGAAGTCATCCTGTAACAGCATCGTGAAGCACTTTGTCATCATCGAAGTGATGCGATGCAAGCATTGGGGCATGCTGACCTCCAGTGTGGTGTTGTTTCACGATAATACTCGCCTGCACACCGCTAGATGCACCCAAGAACTTCTGGAGCAGTTTTGTTGGGATGTTTTTGATCATCCCCTCCCTATAGTCCAGATTTGCCTAAAGCCTTGGTTACCATTCGAGCTTTATGGGTTATATTGCCACAGGCATCCTTTTTCAACTTAAACACCCACCTGTAACCAGCAGTTTTCTTCCCTTTTGGGAGTTGTACCTCTTCAAACACTTGCAATTCAGTTAGTGCTTTAAGCTCCTTTTGCATGGCAATTTTCCATGCTTCTTGCTCTTTTGCAGGATATCTTTTTATTTCATCATAGCTTAAAGGTTCTAAACTATTCTGAGCAAAGTTTGCTTGGTATCTATCAGGAGG
>JANHFO010007968.1:8160-23657 GCA_032468095.1 Pareas carinatus | reverse complement strand
CTTCCAATGCACCATTGTTGCTAGTTTGTCATGCCGCTGCTTGTAGTCAATCTGTGCGATCTTCTTGCAGCAGCTTATTATTATTATTATTATTATTATTATTATTATTATTATTATTATTATTATTATTATTATTATTATAAGGGAAATCAATCTATTTAATTCTATATGAGAATTTTTCCATGTGAGGAATGAAGTTACAAATCAAATTTAAACTGTTGCATTATTGAATAAATATTTTTCTCTGTGGATTCCATATTCTTGACCAATAAAAATACATTTAGCAAACATATTTACCAAGAATTA
Source organism: Pareas carinatus (assembly GCA_032468095.1). Lineage (NCBI taxonomy): Eukaryota > Metazoa > Chordata > Lepidosauria > Squamata > Pareidae > Pareas > Pareas carinatus. The sequence goes on along the minus strand of JANHFO010007968.1, from coordinate 23,351 downwards.
TTTTTACTAATCAGAATACTGAATTCCGTAAATTATTTGCTATATTAAAGGGTCAAATTAAGCATATTTCACACTTATATAATATGCCTATTATATATAAGAAAGTACAGCAGATTAACCTTTTTCATTAATGACCCTCAGATGTCCCAGATTTTAATTCCAATAAGTTACAGATAGCATACAAGATGCAGGCTGATATGGAAATGTTATTCTAAAACATCTACCTCATAATAATATTGAAAAGCTTGAGACTTGTCACCTTCACTATCATAGAGTTCTCCAAGTTTTGCCAATGCATGTGAGTCTGTTGGAACAACACTAATAAGTTGCATAAGCCACTCAATGGCCTGATTGGGATCCTCCATTAATTCATATCTGAAATATTGTCAATTAAGGAATATCTTATGCAGACTTTCTTGAAACTTTGTAATTTCTAGATGAGCACCTGCTGTGCTACAATCGAGATTTATAGGATATCTGTAGTGTTAAACATTAGATTTGTTGAAAAGATACATGCTTGCGATTTGGAAGAGGACCTGGGCACTATTTCGAAGAATTGCATGAAGCTTCAGAAAAGAATCCAATGCTTCATCTAGTCTATTTAGCTTTTTGTATGACAAACCTGCAAAAGGAGATATTTGTTATGAAAAATAGAAATAAACTGATCTAAATTACATGTTTCATACTATAACTAAATGCAAGTCCACACCTGCTGGAAGATTATTCATTTTGGGAATATTTTGCATAATAAAAATTACATAAATACACATAAATGGTCACAAAACTTTGATACAGAGCTTAACCTACAGCTTTGGCATCTCATGGCACCAACTAGAAATTGTGGATGACAGTGTCCTCCTGACAGGGCTTCGGATGCTTTGCTTTATTCCCCTTCCCTAACAGTGCCAAAATGGGGTAATTATGTGGCTTCAGAACTCTTTGATTTTATCTAAGGCATCTACAATAAACCACAAAAATTTCAATGACATGCAGGTAATCCTCCACTTATAACTGTTCATTTAACGGCAGTCCGGAATTATGATGGCAGCAGAAAAAGTGCTTTATGGCCCCACCATACACTCCAACGATCAACAATTGCCAAGCACTCTGCAATCATGTCATTGTCATTTGCAATTTTTTCTGCTGGCTTCCCCAGAAAGTCTGTGGGGAAACAGGCAGGGAAGGTTATAAGCTGCCGTTGTCACCTGTTAAAAGAAGTCTCTCTCATCTCTAGGTGCTGGCTGAGAGAACTGCCTGCCGAGGGCAGCTAAACTCCTCCAGAAGGGTGGCTTCTGTCTCTACCTGAACTTACCATCTTGGCCCTCCAATTGTGAACCTCCCCTAATTAAGAGCAAAACTAGATCTTAATTTCCAGTTTTAAGAATAACATATTCTTATCCAGAGTTCTAATATCTCAAATTGCAATCTAAATTGACTTGTGACTTACCAATATTATAAAGCGCTTCAGTGCACGATGAATCATTCCTTAATGATTCCTTATAAAACTCTGCTGCCTTCTCATGATCTCCATTTATGAAAATGGTATTTCCTTTATTTGTCAGAGCAGCTGGATTATATCTGTCAGAATTTACGGCTAAATCTGCATAATTGCTTGCTTGTATAATCTCATTTTCCTAAATTGAACAAAGAAGATATTTTATTTTCTAGACGCTGATGCTCTGGAAATTAGCTTTTTAAAAATATATTTTGATTCCCAATATACATGGATTTGAAGAGTGTGTTTCTAGCTTTTAGCTTTTATTAAAATCACACACTACCATTTAAAGATTTTAGTACCTATTAAGATTATAACCCATTGGTTAAGCGATATAATAGTGTATCTGCTTCTTAAATATTTTACTGGCATGGTTATAAACAGATCAAATTCTTATAAACTGAATGAATCCAATTCAGTTATTTTTTTCTTAAGACATTGTCTACCAGAATTATTTCGACTCCTGGTTCCTCAGAATTAATTTGAACCTGACTTATGGTTCTCCTCATTACTTCCTGCCTCTGAGAATCCGTGCGCCACTTAACGTTGCCTTTAGAATTGTAATTAGAATTAGAATTATGAGAATGAGAATGAGAATGAGCATTTATTCGCCAAGTGCATCTGGACACACAAGGAATTTGTCCCCAGTGTACATGCTCTATACTCACATACAGCTATAATTGCCAAACTGTGATTACAATCATAAGGCTACAATTGACAAAGTGATTATACTCATAAGATACATTCATAATCATAAAGTACATTCATCAATGTCATCTACGTATTAGGTGCATTCATAATCAAAGTACATTTATCGTATTATTGTATTATATTATATTTATTATATTATTTATATTAGCTGACCAATTAAAAATTAAAAGAAAAATATATTTAATCAATCCTGTTTCCATCATCAATAATTAATCTTTATGTTGCATGCATTTTTCCGATGGTTTCCCCCAAAATCGAAATGGTCGTAAATTCAAAGTTGTTGAAAGGGTATCATTCTTATCCATTTTAAGCACTTATTAAATATTATTTATTTATTTAAATTTGTATACCGCCCTTCTCCCCGAAGGGACACAGGGCGGTGTACAACCATTTAAAAACACTTAAGACATACAAACACATTTTAAGAAAAATTTAAAATAATATAAATTCAATAGCTAAATTTAAAAAACCGCAATGTAAAACTGATTTAAACCAAATCTACAATTTAAAATATTTAAAATTAATACGAAATTTCGGCACGGAAGAGGTGTGATTAGGCCAAACCGGCCTGGATAAAAAGATGAGTTTTTAAGGCACGGCGGAAAGCACGGAGGTCTGGGATAGTACAAATCTCTGGGGGAGGTTGTTCCAAAGGGTGGGAGACGCCACAGAGAAGGCTCTCCCCCTGGGGGTCGCAAGCCGGCATTGTCTGGCTGACGGCACCTTGAGGAGGCCCTCTCTGTGGGAGCGTACGGATTGGTGGGAGGCATTTGCTTGCAGAATGCGATCCTGTAAATAGCCGGGTCCTAAGCCATGGAGCGTTTTAAAGGTCATAACAAGCACCTTGAAACGCACCCGGAAAACCACCGCAGGAGGGAGGCCATATGGGTCCTACCACTGGCTCCCATAACCCCCAGGAGGCCGCATTTTATACCAGTTGGAGCTTCTGGATGCGTCCCAAGGGGCGTATGCGTCCCTAACCCATGTAGAGAGCATTACAGTAGTCCAGACGGGCCGTGACGAGTACTTGAGTGACCGTCCGCATGGCGTTGCGATCTAGAAAGGGGTGCAACTGGTGCATCAGGCGAACCTGGTAAAAGGCTCCCCTGGTGATGGCTGCCACATGGTCTACTAAGGACAGCCATACATCCAGGAGGACACCCAAGTTGCGGACCCTTTCTATGGGGGCCAGAGACTCGCCCCCGATAGCCAGCGATGGAATGAGCTGGCTATATCACAGCGCCAGCAGCCACAGCCACTTGGTCTTGGTGGGATTGAGCCTGAGTCTATTGCACCCCATCCAGATCCGCACAGCCTCCAGGCACCGGGACATCACTTCGACAGCATCGTTGGGGTAGCCTGGGGTGGAAATATACAGCTGAGTGTCGTCAGCATATTGATGGTACTCCACCCCAAAGCCACGGATGATCTCACCCAGTGGCTTCATGTAAATGTTGAACAGGAGAGGAGAGAGGACTAACCCCTGAGGCACTCCACTATGTGGAAGGTATTGGCAAGTCATTCTGAAAAATGTTGCCAGAAATACCACAATGCTCCTGCATTGACTCCAAGAACCACAGCAACAAACGACTGCCCCTTTGGTTACCCCTGTATCTTTACATTTTAGGGTATTGTTTTCCTATGCTCTTATCCAAATATGTATCAACGGATTAGCAGAATACCCATGATAAATAATGCATTGTATTTATCTGCTGTGATGTCTGCATTTTTTTTCAAAGAACCACAGATATTTACCCAATCTTAAAAATGAGAAGAAAAACAGCCAGAAAAGGCAGAGGATGGGAGCTGCTATTGCCTGGGTCACAGCTGCAATATGAATCTGCTTCTCTAGTTTGGTAGGAAGGTATGCATAATAGAGGTTGTAGCGATCAACTGTATGCTTCAGCAATAGATAAATTAACCCTGAAAATAAGAAAATACAACAGAATTACTAAGGAGTATAATAACGTTTAGCAAAGATTTCTATCAATATCCAGAGACTCCCTCAACTCATCCTCCACTCCGAGTGATAAAATAAGTCTCAAAAATGAACACAAAGGTATAATTAATGGTTATAACATTTTTTTGTTTTCTTAACAGGTATTATTATTTACAACTCAATATATTGCACATAAATAGCCTACAATATTGAAAGACAATTTAATAACTAATGCAAACAAACTGACACCATGGGTATCTTTCCTCACTACCTACACAATGATTACAGACAGCTTTTGGATATAAGTTCTCATTATCTATGGCATGCTGTTGAGACGTTCTGGGTATGGATATGAAAGATGAGTGCTAGATATAAAGCACTAGAAGGTATAAAAATGCAACTTTTTATTATTAGCACTTAAAACAGGCATGTTTTGCCTCCCAAAGCCTTTGTGCACAGTTTCTAGGACTATTTTCTAATCCTAAGTATTATTCATATGAAATATATGTAATTACATTACAAATATTGCAATGATAAAATCTATCGGAGATCTTCAAAAAAAATTCATGTTATTTATTTAACTTGAAATAGATCAGTGGTGGTGAACCTTTTGAGTACGGTATGACAAAAATTCAGAAAATGCCTAAGTTGACACTGGTGGCATGTCATCTGTCCACCTTTGAACAAAAGAGAAACAATTATTCACATATTAATTTATTTTTTTTACTGTCCAATCATGTGTGTGATCCCTAGAATCTGGGTTCTCATTTTAACAACCTCGGAAGGATGGAAGCCTGAATCCACCTTGAGTCAGTTAGGATTGAACTCCTGGCTGTGAGCAGAGATTACATGCAATGCTGCATTCTAACCACTGCGCCACCAAATGCTATTGTTGAATATTTAAAATCCCCAACTTCTTTCAAATCATTCAAAACATATTCAATGTAAAATGATAATTGACATTGTCTTTTTCTATCAATGTGAGATACTAGATATGCCTTCAAATCATGGATATTGGTAAGCAGGTGACTCATTACATTGCTCTTATATAGATTTGATGACCTATATCTCTTTTTCTTTTTTGCAAGGCTTCCTGCCAAACTTAGACTAAACAGCCTTTTTATGCATCTTTGCAATGAAATATTCACTTCATCTAAAACAAAAGGATAAAAGTATTAAGTAACTAATGCATTCATTTCAATGTTATCCCAGAACCAAGTATCTGGTACTTTAGTCTGCCCCAAAATACAATCCCAATTCATTTATCAACTTACCAAATGGAACAATAATAGGACATGTAATACTGTATGCCATGATGACTGTGAATACACATAACATCCCAGCATACATTGCTCCAAATTCAAATTGATAAGCTTGTTCCTAAAAGGAAATCAAAATACATAAAAGATGAAAACAATTCATATACATTTCTAAGGACACTGTTTTTCGGCAAATGTACATCAATACCAGAAACAATCAACTCCTCACCTATATAATTATGTGCAAAATCTAGGGTTAGATGGGGAAATTTTGTACATACTGCAACATTTCCCAGACTTTAGGGACTAAACATTGCTTGCACAGATACTATTTCATGGGCAAAGGCTGATTCTTCCCTCATTTCCTAAACTTATTAGGCCATCATTGCTTAGGAAAACCCCAATGGTTGTGAAGATATCTCTTTGGTGGTGGCTATAATCAGCTCTCATGCTGAAGACCGTCTTGAAGAACCAATTAAACATTCTTCAGGTGACAGCTGAGAAGTTTATTGTCTAAGCAGAATGGCATCTGGAAGCCTGAAAAAAATTGACAGCAGAATAGTGGATAGGCTCAGACATATTTCCAGGTAAATTAGGAGTTGCATATCTTTGGCATATGAATCTCAGTTGGCTACTTTTCCAGACATGGTCATTGCTCATTCTATTAGTAGGGTGACAAAACTGACCATTATGTCAGGACAGCAGTATGTCCTTAAGAGGTGATATTCAGGATGGTCATATTGTTTGATTATTTCTTAATTTTTCTGTACAATGTAGTTAATGTTTGCTTTGTCTGAAGCCTTTTTTTCTGTGGGAAGATGCCTGAGATGATGGTTCCTTCCTTTGGTTCCTTCCTTCCAGCTGTATGTCAGATTTAGCATGTTCGTCTCCTATGATAAATATGGAGACTACTCCAGTTTGCTTGCAGTGAAGGGTACTCTCCACCACTGTAGGAAAGTGAAATTTTAGCATTTATCATACAATTTCCTTTCTACAGTGGATGGTTGGCATTCAGCTGTCCTTGAGTTGCTTACGGTATGGAAGACAGAAGAGGATATACTGTAGTATGTTTTTTCTCTGAGTGCTGTTATTCATTTTTCTGTATTTAGGTGACACAGCTAGGAGCTGATGCATCCTGCCATAACTATATCTAAAGCTCTGTCTTCTAGTTTAAGTGGAAAGAACAATTCAATAAAGGGTACCTTCTATCCCGTAAAGGGAAGGAGGTTTGGTGGCAAGTAGTGATATTTCATCCACTACTAAAAGGCCAATGCGTCTCAGAAAGAAAGGAAGCAACTCAATGAGCAGAGGTATAAAACGCTCCAATGGAAAAATTAAATATAAAGTGTTTTTTACGATAGAAGGATTTGATACCTGCTTAACATTTCTCCTCTCAGCAGAAGATTTGGCCATCATCATGCGAAAGGTATACATTATAAGGCCTGGGAAACGCAACAGATGTGTTCCATTGCCAATAAAAGCTGAGGCAATCACATAGTTCACAAAGAAAGCTCCCTGATCAGGCAAAAAGACACACCTGCAATGAAAAAACAGGCATGCAATCTTATCTCATTTTCACTCATGTTAGATACTATACTATGGTGAACACCCATGGTTTTGCCACATGCTCTTCATTTTAAGACAACTGGAAAAATTTTGAAATACAAAAAAATGATGAACTTTAAAAAATACTGCAAATTCCTCTGAAGACAAAGAAAGTTCTGAATCAAGCTTGGAAAAAAAGATTTTTTTTCAATCTTGGAGTATACTTTGTTTATCTGCTGGGAATGAGATTTGCAGAGGCTTAAGGTGCCAGTTTTGCTTTTGTAAGGCATAATCTATTTTTCTCCTTACCACTCATGCCTCCTCAAAAAAGTTGCCCTGATTCATTCTGAGTGGTCAGTAGCTCTCATGGCCTATGGAATATATTCTAGAAGATATCAGTCAAGGGTGAACATAATAGAAAAGAAAGTATGAAGTTTTCCAAAAAATAAAAAATATTATTTATTTAGATTGATTTCCCATCCACATAGCATCCCTTTCTACATTTTTTCCATAGCTGAGATAAACTGGGTTGAGACTGAATGATCAGCCCAAAGTCATACTGTGATTTTTCTCAGATTTAAATCCCTTGTCAAGACTTCAGTGGTTTAAGCTTTGAACATCTCTGATAGATCACAGCGAGTGATATATCATGGCTGCACTAAAACAGAAAAGCTGCAGTGACTGGAGCAATGTTTCTAAATAGAAAAGACAATCTATAAGTGTAGATAGCTTTGGCCTTATGATATGTTTAAGAGGCATTTTAATTTTTAGAAAGCTATATTAAACTTTCTACAGCAATAGTCCTTAAATAGTTCTGGTGCAGCATAAAAGCCATACAGAACTTTGATTTCACAATGCCTCCCTTCTCCCACGCTTTGGGGAGAAGTGCTTCTAAAGAAAGAAAGAAAGAACAATGTTTCCTAGTTATTGAAAATCATTTCCCAAGAGAAACAAATTATCACATAAGAATATTCATGCTCAGTTCTTCCCACTAGGTTGTATCAATTTATGATTAATAAATAAAATAGCTAGAGACACGTTTGCATATCCTGGGCTAGTTAGCAAAAGGATAAAAGTTTCTTTTTAGATACTTACTCTAATCTAATTCTAGATTCAGATGCTTTATCAAATACCCAGCGAAAGAAGACATCCAGACTGAAAGAAATATTTGGTGTTAATTTCTCCAATTTACAGTATCAAATAGAAGAGAAAAATTAAGTACAACACATTTAATAATTTCAAATGTCTTGCATATAATTTCACTGTCCTATGTTACTAACACCACACATATTACGAAAGTATAAAAGTTATTAAAAAAAAGCCCAAGTTACAAATGGTCCATGTTTAACAATAATTCATTCAGCCACTATTCAAACTTGTGACGACACTGAATGAGTGGTACTTACTGGTCGTTCGAATTTCAGCCATCACAGAATTCTTTGGTCACCATTTGCAATATTCTTTGTTGGTTTTCAACAAAGTCAGTTGGGAATCCAGCAAGAAGTTGCAAGTGATGAGAGCATGACATCTTCACTTAACCACTCATGATTCATTTAACAACAGCAATTGGGACTGCCAGAATTGCTGTCACTAAGCAGTGCAATCATGCAACAATTGCTCTTTACAACAGCATCACTTAGCAACAACAATTTCGGTTCCAATTTCTGTTGCAAACTGGAAACGACATGTATCGTGTTTGCTTTGAACTTTTTAACCAATTAAAATCAATTATAATGTGTTTACTTTTAGAATGAAGTAAAAATAGGAAAAGGTTTTAAATAAAACCAATGAAATTCTGCTCTTGGTGGAATTATTCAGATGGTGTAAAAAGTAAAAATAACACCGGACCAACCCACTTCCTTCCTCAAGATGGACATGGCAAAAAAAACAACAATTAGGGCTGAAGGCTCACTGGAACAGAACTAACAGTGATCTTTGAAATGCAATGGGTGTTTAGAAATGATTCCTCTGTCCCTATATCTGAAACCCTGGAAAAGTTAAAAAAAAACCCAACAATACATGAAATGTAAGATGGGTATGTTACTATAATAAAAGAATCTAGGTGTTTGTGAATGCATTGTCCACTCACTATTTCCTTCCAGAGAAGATTTCTAAAGTGCGGGAAAGCTGTAGAAGAAAAAGTCAAGCCTCTTGGGAAATTCTGGACTTCAGCCATCAAGAGGACAAAGATATATGAACAACAGACATAGACCAAAATGCATATACTGTAAGTAATACTAAGGGAAAAGAAATCTACCTCTCAATACTTAAATGTTGAGAGATACTGATTATTTCTACAGTTTATGTAAATTTTGTACTGCAAGAAGAAATAAAAATATGGAAGAAAAAAAATTAGAAGAAAAAGAAATTATTTCTTTGGCATGACAAAGATTGTTTCAGATACTTAAAGGCTGCATATTTTTAAAAAATTGAAAAGAAATCCTCTCGTACTCAAAAAGCTAGAATTTTATAGTAGCCTTTACCTAGTCAAACCAAGTGAAGGTAATATTAGTACCATGAAGATCAAAAATATGTAAATCTTGTGCATCATTATTCTGTTTTCATTAGACCTATTAAAAAAAGAAAATGATTGATCAATAGTTGTCTGTTGTCAAACATTATTAGGCTTGATAGTTACAAATGGAAATAATATTTAGAAATAAATTGATTCTCATTACTCTGGAGTTGGCATCATTTGCTAATACAACACTGTTTTTACAATGGTTTCTGTCAGCTCTACCTAAAAAAAATCCTTAATGCAAGCATCCATAAGTCAAATATTGAATCAGATCTGAGAAGCTATACATTGAATTTTATTTGTTCAATTATTTAGTTGACTGCTTTCAGTGAAAAAGCAACAAGTTTAATCTAAAAACAATTTGTTTATTTATGATCCAAGACCAAGTCACAGAATTTAAAATACAGCACATCTCCTGGACGCCCTGCTCACCTCCCATGTGGATTCTATCATGCATTCTACATAGGGCTGGCCTTGAGAAGTACCTGAAAGCTTCAGCCTGTACAGAATGTAGTGCCACAGGCCCTTGTGTGTGGCCTAGAACAGCATATATTACACCTCAGCTCTGTGAGCTGCATTGATTCCCAGTTTACTTCCAGGTCCAATTCAAGGTGCTGGTTTTGACTTTAGCCCTTTGATCAAACCCTTCAAGGCATGAGGCCAGATTATCTGAGGGACCAGTTATTCTTGATTACATCTGCCAATCCGATCAGGTCTGGCAGAAGAAGTATGTTATGGTTTCTGTCTTCTGAGGAGTTGCATCTAATATAACCCAGGACATGGGCCTTTTCTGCTATGGCATCCGCCCTGTGAAACATCATCCCCCACTGTGATGACTTCCCTGAACGATTTCTTTCTAGATGTCAGCTCAGGGGAGGAAGAGCTGGTTGCTGGCACGTCAGGGGCTGAGTTGATTCATGACTCCAAAAAAGCCAACTGGAAGTAATTTGGCTGAGGTTCCAGCTGAGGAAAACAGGCAGACAGGGAATGAGGAGAAAGAGGAATTGCCTCCTGTACCTGATTCAAAAACACACAGGGCAGGGAAGAGGCAAGAGCAGCGGTGTTCAGTCAGACTACTGACTACTGTCTTAAGGAGCTGCACTGAAAGCTGGTTATTTATCACAGCAGACAAATGAAGGCATTGCTGGGAAGAATGTGTTTGTTTTCTATCTGTGTGGTTTTGTTCTGTTTCCTGCTTCATTCTGGATTGAAACTGTTGGAATTGATTTATGCCTTGGAGACTTGGGACTCTGCTAGCCTCATGAGCTCTTTTGTGTGCCTCATGAGCTCTTTTATTTGTGGAGTTATTTTGTTTGAGCAACGTTCAACTGCTTTGTGGACTATGTGGCCATTGTTCTGTGGACCATCCTTGGCAATGATGAGTTGCCATGGCCTCAGATCAGGTGCTGCACTTGATTTAACAACCACTGAATCAAACACTGATAACCTCTCAGATCACTCTTCAGTGAGCAGTGATCCTTCTCTAGCCAACATGGATGCCAAGAAACAGGACAAGCCCTCTGCTAGCCTGAGAATCCTGCACTCAAGCAAAGTAAGCACTACATGAGCATGGGGCAAGACACTGACCTCAGGGAAGCCCAGTGCCTCATAATTGGCAAGTACTAAGCAGGGAAAGCACTTTATCATCTGGCTTTCTGTTTTGTGAATTTCTATTCTTGGTTTCTAATTTGTTTTGATTTTGATGTATTTCTGACCAAGTCTCTTGTTCATCACTTTGTACTTATCAAGCTAATGTGCGGTATTTGGTGATGGACTGTCTGACTCAGATTACGCCTTCTCCTCAGCCTCAACTAAGCTATCATGCACATACACAATCTTTCTCTTACTTCCCCAACTCTTCTTCTGTCGCCTCCCATGCCTTTGTTGCCACCTCTCCAGACAGGTTTTCCTAATGTTTTTACAAACCTCATTGCAAATGTATTGCTCCTAAACACTTCACTCCTTCCAGTGTGTGTGTATTCCTGTCCAGGGCCGCTGAAAGCTTCACCCCCAAGGGCCTACATCACATCTACATTTTGCCTGCCAATTGCATGGATATTTTTTCTTTTCTCTGAAGCCAGGACATGAAACACATTTTGTGAGATGAACAATCATATAAATATGATGCATATGGCTAAACAAGCATAACAATACATACAGTATATATAAAAGGGAAAAAACTATAGAAATAAAAATCATTGAAGCTACCTAACAGTTTCTATAAGCTATAAATAAAATAATTGCTATTGCCATCAAAACATCTGACTATTGATCGTTTACTAAGAAAACCTCTATCTTTTCATCATGAAGAGTCAAAATGAAGAGGAGGTATATTAGCGTTGATTACCAGTGCAGGTACAGTGAGCACTTTAAGGATGTGTGAAACAAACTCAGCCTCTAGGTTTGAGCAAATATCAGTTCTAGCTTCATATGGAAATTTGGCATAATGAGCAGTTGTCATCCTGATAGGGAGAGCTATATGAGTTAGAGAGAAGATCCTTCTTTGTGTGGGACACACAGAATGTTATAGAAGTAATTGGGAGGGTGAACAATATGTCTGTAAGAGAAAAGAAAGCTTGGCTCTGTCTACCTAATTATTCTCAGCTTAAATTCCACCCGGATTTTTCTACACCTAAAGCAAGTATATACAGATAGTCCTCAAGTTTTGACCATAATTGAGTCCACAATTACCTGTAAAGTGAGGCACCATGTGACTGGGCCAGGCTAGTAAAAACAGTTTTCTGACAAAAAGATTGTAAATCACAATTACATGACTACAGGGTGCTGCAAATGGCTACATACATACATACATACATACATACATACATACATACATACATACATACATACATACATACATACATACATACATAAAGTGGGGCAAAAAGTATTTAGTCAGCCACCAATTGTGCAAATTCTCCCACTTAAAAAGATGAGAGAGGCTTGTAAATGACATCATAGGTATACCTCACCTATGACAGACAACAAATCCAGACAATCACATTGTCGGATTTGGAAATAATTTATTTGTCAATTACAGGCCTCTCTCATCTTTTTAAGTGGGAGAACTTGTACAACTTGGTGGCTGACTAAATACTTTTTTGCCCCACTGTACATACACACAGAGAGAGAGAGAAAGAGAGAGAGAAACGGAGAGAGAGAGATAGCCTTTGACTTATAACTGGTTGCTTAATGACCAGTTTCAGATTTTACACATTTACCAAATATATATGCATTGTTATGTATGCAAATATAAATAGTGTGCTGTGCTTTAAATTTTGTGACTTGGACTTGGACCATAAATAAATAAATAATTACAATAATTCCATCAATTGCAAAAGACCATACTGCTTGAATCTGATATATACAACACTGATACATTACGATATTCTAAGTTTTTGGGAAGAACTCAAAATATATGAAGGCCAATACCAAGTAAGGAAATGGCAACTGTGACTTTACTGTGGACAGAGAATAATAATCAATATAACAGCTATTTTGTAGCTTGTGTAAAGCTAGAATCAGAACTGTGCAGAAAGAGAATGCGGGAAAAGCAGATACTACTACAAATTCTGAATATTCTCCCTCGCCTTTCCTGTCTTTTAAGTCCTCCAATGTAATTTGATGAGCCAAAAGAAAAAGTCTTCTTACTTTGTCCATTGTGATTCAAACACTGTTGAATAATAGACGAGTGTTGGTAGCAAAGCTGTAAAGGACCACAAAAGAAGTGTTGGGAAGAACTGGCTAATAACAGGATTCTAAAGAAAGAATAGAGAGAAATATAACCAGTTCTGCAGATTTATCTTGAATGCAACCAAGCTAAACATGCTTATTATATCAGCTTAACAACCACTGAAATAAAATTAGTCTTATGAAAAGAACAATGATAGCAAGTATGATTTGAAAAGAGATCAAAATCTGCCTACCAGCCTAAACCAAAAACAAACTTTATAATTTAAAAATAATGGTAATTGATATTTCTAAGTAAAATCCTTTTTAAAAAATGAACCACTTTTGGTGGCAAGGAACTGACATGACTAATTCTCCTTCACGGGAAGGCAGAATTTTAATTGATGTTAAACTTGCTAAGGATATCATTTTGTGTTTTCTATCTCAATACGGCAGATGAATGAAAGTGTATAAGGGAACACAAATATAGGACTTGGGACTAGAAGATTGCTTGCTTATATTTAAGAAATATGTGTCAGTTTATTAAATGTGGCTATATTTCACCTTATCTATATTTTCTTTGCTTTACATAAATTAGAATGCTAGTTAAATTTAACCTCAGAGCTAATAAAAATAAAGAAGCAGAGAAGATAAAAATCAGATACAGTGTTACTCACATTAAGATACTGAATGGGTTTGGTTACATAGAACTTGTCCATTGTTGAAATAATAATGGAAGGGGTTGTCAAGAAAAAGAGACCAACAAAAAGAAGTAAATTGATAAAAAGCCATCTACCCCACCAATTCCATCCTTGAATTGAGAGATTATTCCTGTCAAGCAAAAATAGGGAAGACAGTAGTAATAATGCTTATTTTCCAAACTGGAATGTAGAATAGGATGTTTTGTTTAAAATTAAAAGATGTAAAAATGAGAAAGTTATAGGTATACTTGAAGCGGAGATTAAATAGGCAAGAGATTGCTTATGCCTTTCCCTGGCCTTCTGCTTCCCCTAGTGCAACCTTATCATTTACCCCCTGATCCCCATATGCACATTGTTTCTCCACAATGTAGCATTTCACTGCCTTTACTGAAGAATTCAGCAGGGTCTCCACGGCAATAATTTTTACCAAGAAGTGATAGAGCTCTGATAAAAATTCCTCTATCTCTGGAACAGAGCTTGTTCAAAATGAGAGACAAAAACTTAAGTTCATCTAGATTCAGTGCTTTTATGGTAAGAAAAAAGGTGCCGGAACACACATCCTGTTTAAGGCAAAAAAAGGTGCCCGAACTATGTTCCAGTGCATTCTATGACAAAAAAGGATTGTCTAGATTCATGAATAAAAATTGGCTAGATTTCATTCACATTGAGAAATATTATTTCTCACTCACATCCCTCAAAACAGTTCATCAGCTGAGCGACAGCTTTTTAAAATAATAATTTGAATGCTTAGTCTTGACTGTAAGACATGTATATTGTTAAAACAGAATATAGAAGTCCTGCAAAATACATGGGTGCTTAAAAGTTTGTGAACCTTTAGAATTTTCAATATTTTAAGCACCACTGTACCTTAAATCATTTATAAAACTATGCTCTGAATTAGTTTAGATTTTTAGCCTGGACATGGATGCAATTGTTTTGAGATTGTATTTTCATGATGCTTTATCAATTTCTGGCATCATAATTAAATAATCTTACAATAATATAGACAAGCTAAGATAAATTTCATTCATCTTCTGGAAAAAACAATGGTATCAAATTTCATTTCTTTTACACATGAAATAAGAGGGAAAAATAAGATACATTACCAACAAACATCCTGAGGATATGTAGCATATTTAATATTCCATTTGGAAATCTGAAGATCTTTACTATAGGCTGATGGTTGAGGTTCTCCTTTGCACTTAAAGCCTTGACATTTACAGGCATTGAAATCTTTAAGAATGCTACAGTAAAAATAGGCATTTTAGCTTTTATGGTTTATTTATTTTTATTTATTTATTTATAATCATATTTATATACCGCCCTTCTCCCCGAAGGGACCCAGGGCGGTGCA
>JANHFO010007967.1:287585-300310 GCA_032468095.1 Pareas carinatus | reverse complement strand
CCGGGTCGCTGGCCACTGGACATTGACGCTGGCCCAGCTGAGCCCACGCGCACGCCTCGGCACCGCTCGACCTAGTCCGGGGCAGAACCAGCATCCAGTGCCAGATTAAGACACTGTTCTTCTGATGGACACAAATGAAAAATTTGGTATGCTCTGAATATGTATAATCATGAGCACTACTTTAGGAGGTGAGAAAACTGAATATGCAACAGTCAAGGCATATCGAACACCAAGAAATAGCAGTTATTTATTCAAAGTGGTATGCTTCTGATGATAAAATCAAAACCTCATTAATACAAATTTGTTTAAGTGTTGCTGCACTGGGATAGCAGAAGCATTTATTTTCTTTCCATTTTGATTGTTCCATCAACCTAATACAACTTGCACTGATACTTCAGGAATATTTGATAATTCATTCTCTTGTTCAATAATTGAATAACTGCTAAGTAAGATTTGTGGAATGATCTCAATGACTTCTCCCTATAACTGCCCTGGTCCTGCCAGGAAAGGAAACTCGATCTTTCCCCCATTGATTTTTGGTGTAAGAAGTCTGAGATTATCTTGACATTGAAGAGCATGCTGGACAAAGCCATTATGGATATTCACAGCAAGTAATTATCTCGAATCTCCACATGACTGAAATTATGTTCTCAGGATTACAGTAAATTAGGTTGGTCCCAAATATATATCCCTATAGGAGTCTTTGCATATATTTTTAAATTACTTATTAGAATAATATAACTGATGCCTAAACTTTAATATCAGTAATTTCCTTTTATTCTTCATGGATTGGCATGGATTCTGATTTATTGAGATTCGAAACATTCTCTACTAAGAAAAAAAAAGGATTGTTGAGTATCATAAGTCCCAGTATTTTTTTGCTCAGTCTAGAAAGATTGCTTCGAACTTAATTTTATGAAGATATTTGCTCGGGGAGAGAGTACTACTGACGTATGGATTACATACAGATATTAGTAGGCTGTCAATATGTATCACCTTTGGTTCAGTTCCCACTTTGTGTTGTATGTGAACATAGCTATTGCATTTCTTAAAAAATGTTTTGGTTTTTTTTGTTAGCATGTTATATGAACCTGACCACTATGGCATATTTAACAAACTCCAGTTAATATATGTGAGATAATGGTGTTAATTTAGTCATAGCCAATGTGACAGTATGGTAGAAACAAGCCCAAGTTCACTTTTATATGGAGTAATCTAGAAGCAGATGTTCTTTTAGAATAAAACATACAAAATGCCTAGCTGTACAGATCAAGGTATTTTGGTTCTACCCAGCGGCCCATGGGATACCAAAGAAGTATGAACCCGACTTATCTCAAAAGTATTTCAGGATAAAAATGGATAAGGCTATACATCTCAAGTTGAGGACACTCATGTATAATTTTATAAATAGCACTTAAGCATGTCATGTTTATGTAGCAAGAACTGTAAATCATACGAGGTGTGATCATTAAATTCCGAGTCTGTATTCGCTGTTGGGGAATGGATCACACAATTCCCATTTGATATAACGACCTTGAGGAGAAGCTACACAAAGTTTTAAAAGGCTATCTTCATTGAGCCCTGTGTTACAGATGTTTTAGTTAGCATATAGATCCGTGCATTCACAAAATTGTGAATGACTCGAAATTGGAGCAGAGAGCTAACATCAAGTTCTGCGTGAAACTCGGGAAATCACCTACCAAAACTCATGGGATGTTGAAGCAAGATTACGGGAATGAAGCAATGAGTCGGGCGAGGTGTTTTGAGTGGCATTTGCATTTCAGACAGGACATCACTGGAGGATGACGAGAGGCCAGGTCAGCCACACACGTGCAACATTTCCGAAAATGTTGTAAAAAATAGACTAATTATTCATGATGATTGACGCAGAACCATCAGAGAAATTGCAGTCATCATCAACATGTCATTTAGAGAGGTTCAAATGATCCTGACATCAATTCTGAACAGGCGCTGCATAGCTGCCAAGTTCATGCCCAGGCTTCTGTCAGAAGAGCAAAAAGTGTATCATCTCGAAGTCTGTCAGTGGTTCCAGAATTCATGTCCAGAATCATTACTGATGGTAAGACTTGGGTCTATGGGTACAATCCTGAGACCAAGCAGCAGTCTTCGCAATGGAAGAGCCCTCAATCTCCAAGACCAAAGAAGGCGCGATAGGCCAAGAGCCCTACCAAAAGCATGAGCATTGTTTTTTTCAATATTTGTGAGATTGTGCACCATGAATTTGTCCCTGCAGCTCAAACAGTGAATGCTGATTTCTGCTGCAATGTTTTGAGACGTCTCAGGGTGAACATTCATCGGAAACAACCACAACTCTGGGCAGACAACAAATGGATGCTCCATGACAACAATGCACCAGCTCATAGACTTCTCGCAACATGCCAGCTTTGCGCCTGTAGCCACATGGTTGTCATTCCTCATCCCCGGTATTCACCAGAATTGACCCCCTGTGACTTTTTCTGTTTCCAAAGATGAAATTGAAGCTGAAGGGTCACCGTTTTGACACGGTGGAGGATATCCAACGGAAATCACAGAAGGTGCTTGACAGGCTTGAAGAATGTAACTCCCAGGAGGCATTCAAAAAATGGAAGAGGCACTGGGATCGGTGTACAGCTGTCCAAGGGGACTATTTGAAGGGTATGGTGGTCAAATTTAAATCAGGTAATTTTATTTCAATTTATGGAACTAGTCTTGGAATGTAATGATCTCACCTCATATAAACGCCAATCAATATTCATTATCCCTTCAACCACATCAGGTTTCAAAATGATCAGATGTGTATATTCAGTACAAATAATTTTTATTGGATATCATTGGAGGTCCTAATCGGGTGGAGGAAGAGAGGAAATGGTAGATTAAAAGTGTAACCTGTCAATCAAATAAAGATTTTATTTCCTGTATATCGAGGCTCTAAGCATCTAGGAAGTAATTATCCATCCAACTGAGGGAAATGAGAGGCATGCATTAGAAAATCTTCTATATTCTCCACATCACTGCTCTAGACGTCCCTTCCTATGTGCCAGCCTAGCCTTAAAATTGCCAGCCAGATTCTTACTATAGAGAATGTAAGGATGAAGTAGGTGAACTCAACTCATTATATGTTAAGACATTGAAGGCATCTACAAAACCTAGGAAGTTAGCTGGCATTTTCTATCTGTAGAGATAAGTAGATTTTTTTTAAATCCCAATTTATTAAAAATTAAATTCTGTTTAGCATACTTTGGCTTATTTTCAATTTAGTGAAAAAAGGTTGCAGGCTACTATTTTCCGAAGGACGAATATTTGATATAAACTTTTAAAAATCCCATAAGATCTGTCCTTAAGAATGTCCTAGTTCTAGTCATATCAATCAGCCAGGGCAGATCCTGGTGATGCTGATGGGGGAGAGGAAGAGAAGGAAGCAGCTGCAGAGTTTGTTTTAACATTCAAATCACAAGAGAAAGGAGGAAAAACAATAGAGAGGGATCAGTCTTCACTAGGATGGTGCCCTGATATATACAACTTTGAATTTTTAAAGGTTACAACAAACTCCCAAGAATTCTTTTTCCTTTCAAGAGGCTTTATGCTCCAGGCCATAAACATTTCTTCTCTGCCATTTCCAAGATCCAAAGAAGAGGAACACTTAAAAGCTCAGCAAAGCAGGACGGCTACCCACGTAGAGGGGATAATAATTTGTACCTTCCTGCAACCACACATAATATAGCCTTTATTCAATAAATAGCAAAGCCGTTTCACACCAAGCCAAAGGTCAGCTTTTGCTGTATTAATAGCTGCTCTGGGAGGGTCACTGTTGTGCTATCCTACTTTTTTTTTCCGGGGCCTGGAGATGCAATTTCCTACAATCTGCAGGCAATTTCCCACCAATTTTCTCGGGGAGCTAATAGGCTGTGACAGGAGATGGAGCTAGCAAGCAGCAGGCGGCTTCAGAAGAGACAAATTGCATCTCTGCCACCTAACTGGGCAATCTAGATCGACAGAGTTTATAGCTTTGTAGTGTTATTGGGCCCCATGCTAACACCAAATCACTCAAGCTGCTATCTGAATTTCATATTCTCTTTCCATCTGAATTTGCCATCACCACATATCACCCACGGTTACAAAATAGATTGCATGCGATTAGTGGTTTAACGGCCTTTCAAATAGCTTCCTAGACATTGTTCAGATTCAAAATAGGGAAATGGGCATTCAGATATCATAGTCAGTCATATTGTCCTGTCGGTTTTCCCCGAAGAGGGAAGCAAGCTATTCCCTGAGGGAATTTGCAACCACAAGACAAAATTAATTGTACTGTCATTTAATAGCAAAGGCTGAATCTTTAAAGACTTATGGTAGAGACACAAAAAAACAAGGAGCTGTGTAGGAACACAGAACACAGTTACCCAACAATTTTCAAAAGGATCTGTGTTCTTTGGAATCTGGATTGCGTTAATTTCTAAACATATATAACTCTGTTTTCTTGGATTACACAAAATAATTTAAAAAATCCCAAATATATATATAAAAAAATACTGTCAGTTATGGAATTAGTATTGATGATGTTCAAAAGCAAAGGATGTTCTGTATGCTGTGAAGGTCGTGGTATGAAATGGCTGAACATCAATCAAGTTTATAAGGAAACACTTGCACAGCATTCATTGAGCCTACCCAGATTCCAGGTTCCACACTGGAAATATTTATTGGATGATGTGAAAAACTTTCTGGTTTTATGGCTAACATTATTATTTCCCCTCTCTATTCAAGTGAATGCATAACTGGTAATTCAGAGGTACAGTCTATGTATCTCGTAGTAAATTCTGCTCTATAAAAACTTATGCCATTAGCCAGAATATTAGTTTTCAGCATTTATATCATTAAATCTGTTTAGTGAATATCTGCCAAAGAAATATAGGTAGCCCTCGACTTATGACAACAATGGAGTCCAAAATTTCTGTTGTAAAGTGAGACATTTATTAAGTGAGCTTTGCCCCATTTTACAACCTTTCTTAAATTACTTCAGTTGTTAATTTAGTAACACAGTTGTGAAGTGAATCTGGCTTCCCCATTGACTTCGCTTGAAAGGGTGATCACATGACCTTGGGACACAGCAACGGTCATGAATTTGAATCAGTTGCCAATCATGTTCACATGATTGAGGGGATGCTAAAAAGGTTGTGGGTGTGAAAAATGGTCATGTCACTTTTTTCAGTGCCGTTGTAACTCTGAATGGTCACTAAATAAACTGTTTTTTGAAGACTACCTGTATTTATATCAAATGTTTATATTAAAGTTCAATTCTATGCATGCTTAAGAGGAAAGAAGCATATTGTAGAGCATATCTTTGGGGTAGAAAAAGCGCTTGTAAATTGAATAGAAACATGAGCATCTACTATTCAGATTTTCAGACAAAAGTAAATGAGCCATTTTCTCCCTATGGAATAAATATTTCTTATTGAGAGTGAAAAATATAAAATTACACAATATTTTATCTTTAGGAGCCTAATTACTTCACCAATGAAAAATACAAACTTATAATGAAGACATCAAAACTGCCTTTCATACCAGTTCTTCTGTTTTAAATCATGCAGCACTTAATATCCTGTTTTGTATTTGGGTGCTTTTTTTAATGAAGTGCTGTTCCTTCAAAGCATGGAAAAGTTAGTGACTTGCACTCAGACACCATTAAGAGGCAATCTATAATTACCATTCTAAATGTAATTATTAAAAGACACACAAGCAGCTGCACTTGCAGGGAAGCCTATAGGAAACCTGAGTTGGAGGCAGAAATGAAATTAAATGATGGTTAATGAAATAAATATCTGGGGTAATTTGCATTTTGGCTCACCTGCAGCTGAAAGTCCTTCACATTAACAAGTTTTGAAGCATCTCTGTTAAATATGATGTAGAATACAGCAACATTCCTAGAGCAGATCCAATAGAGTTGTAAGCAATGCCTCTCAGTTCAAAGTAGTGGCAGTATTAGGACGAGTCACACCCCCACTTCTGTACACTCCAAGTAAAAGAACCAAGAACCCTGGTGGCCCAGTGGTTAGAGTGCAGTATTGCAGGCAAATTCTGTCCACAGTCTGAAGTTCGATCCTGACCAGCTCAAGGTTAACTCAGCCTTCCATCCTTCTTGGGTCGGTAAAATGAGGAACCAGATTGTTGAGGGTAATATACAAATAATGCCAACATTCAGAGAGTGCCATAAAGCACTATGGGAGGATATATAAGTTTAAGTGCTATTGCTATTAGAGACACAAAGAGTTAAATCTTCACATGTTAGGTTCCTGATCATATCTACTAAGTGTAGGGTTTATTTATTTTAAACAATTATATATTCACTCCTCTTCTAACCAACTGGGAGGGGGTATCTCCCAATCCAGTTAAAATAACATGCAAAACCATATTAAAACTAAACAACATCAACAACACAAAAACATCAAAGATAACAAAAACCTGATTCCCGAGTCAAAATTCTAATATGCAGTAATTCCAGTCTGATCCCAGTACTTGGGGTGTGAGTAGGGAGCCAGGAAGGTGAAGCCTGACAAACTGGGGGGAGGTCAGAGTGTCCCATAGGGCAGAGGCTGCCATGGAAAAGGCACACCTCCTAGGTTCCATCAGATAGCAACATTTAGGGCAATGGACTTGGAGCAGGCCCATTCTGTTTGACCTGGTGGGTGGGTAGATGGCCTTAGGGAAAGGTGATCCCACAGATAAAACTGATCCTGTGCCATATAGGACTTTAAAGGTGATAACCAGCATCTTGAATTATTCCTGGAAAGAAACTGGAAGCCAGTGCAGCTCATGCAGCTAAGGTGTTACATGGACAAACTTAGTGGGTTCCATTACAGTGCATGCTGCTGCTGCTGCTGCTGCATTTTGGATCTGTTTTGGTTTCCAGGCAGTCTTCAAGGGGAGTCCCATACAGAGCGCGCATTGCAGTAGTAAGAGAAGGAATTTTTCTTTTAGCTTTCAATTAATACATTCAATTAAATAAATTTCTAGATTGGCAAGATCTAACTTTGCAGGAGGAAGAGGCACAATAGAAGAAAGTGATGTTAAAGAGTAAGATGTATTTGAATCGGATGAGTAAAATCTTAATGTGCAATTTTCTCCAGTAATACATGAACGACACTTCCAAACAGCAGCCTGACATTAAGGTTATGCTCATATTAAGAGGAAATACATGACTGATTAATTAGGAGCAAGTAACTGAATGACAGCATTAATATAGAATTTATAAATATTAAAATCATGCATTTTAAACTTGGTTTTTCAGTGAACCCTTGGCCCAATAGATGATTTGGATCATTCTGAAGAATGAACTGAGAGCTTGGAAGAGATCCAAATATCTTGATGCAGTTAACCACAAAATAAAGAGTTATTAGCTTATCATAATTGCAGCCAATTTTAAAGTAACAGAGTACTCCACTGTGAATTGCTGCAAGGAAGTGGAACAAAGCGTGTGAAATGAACAGATGGATTTGATTTTAAACAAATTAAGCTCACTCCCTGGGATGTAACAAGTGATTTTGTAGTTTTCCATGTTATGGGTTAACTTCCCACTGTGACCTTCTCATGCTGCTTGGTAATTTTTTTTTTCTTGTCATTAAGCACAATCATTGAAAGAAGATGAGGGCTTATTATATTCAGTTCTAAAGCTCTCATCTTCAGCTTTCAGGTCTACAAGGGCTACTTCATACAAGATAAACTTTACCTACAGCAAAATGAATGTGCCTGAGCTGGTTCTCATATGCTAAATTGCATATTTTCCTGCGTGGGATTTGATTTGTGAGTAGATAATCCATCTTGTGTGAACTGGCCCCTAAAGCACCCTGAAACCTGAAAAGGCAGTGAATTCAGCCATTGCATCCTGGAACTGGTTTTCATCCTCATGTATTCAAGACAAAAACAAAGAGCTAACTATATGATCACACCAGACTCTAACAAGGGTTAATGGGTTTATACCTATCAAATCCTCACATGAAGTTGTATCAATTATCTGAAAATTAACATGTCTGGTGCTCTATGATGCTTCCTGCAAACCAGGGACTAGAACTTCTGCTGGTATTTTCCAACATTTCATAATTATTATGAGTGAAAAGAATGCATGGAATACAGTTTCTTTAAGAGGTTGCAGATATCACAGAAATTGCTTTATTTAGTAACTTTAATGAGCATCAGACTTTCTACTCCACTTTTCTCTTGTTACTGCAAGTATCTACAATATTAAAAATCAGTAGAAGAGTAATCAATAAATTTAAACCACAATCCACAGAGGGAAAAAGAATATCAAATGAAATGCTATGTTTACAGAAAGTCTCTTCCAAACTTTAGGTATTGCCACATTAAATGTCCTTGTGTACCAATGCCAAATCATCAAGAAACCATGTGATAGTACGTAGACAGATTGACAGAATCTCACAATCTGAATCTAAATCACTTAGAGCAGGGGTGACCAACCCTTTAAGATTTGTGGACTGTCCAGAACTGTCTGAGGAATTCTGGGAGCTGAAGTCCACAAGTTTTAAAAGTTGCCAAGGTTGAACATCCCTGACTTAGATATTTATAGCACAAAACCAGCATCTGATTTAAGCAGATCTCAATACAACACAAAAGACTATACATATAGCTTTACAGAAGAGAAAAACAGGAAGTCTGAAGCTTACCCGAAATTAGAAAGGAAGACCTGCCTCCTTGAGTCAACTAATTTGCTTCACAGAAGTTATGTGGCATGTACAAAAATGTTTCTGAGAACTATGTAAGTATGAAAGTTCACATGCAGGGTCAAGAATTGAGCAACTCGCATTCAAATCAGCCTTATTTGCTCCAGAAATATCAGTTGTTCTCCCTTCCCAAATTAAAGAATGTTGATTAGAAGTTTGAGTGTGGGTGACAAGAAGACATTGCTTTACCCTTTGGTTATTATCTTCATAGTATCAGAAGTACATATTGGTCATCAACCTAGTCATATATATGCTTTATATGGGATAAGATATCCTGTTATGTTCTGCTACTTTCTAGTAGCAGAAACTGGGAGTAGCAAAAATAATGGGGCTTTTTCTACCTTTAGTAAGTGCCTACTGGCTGCATAGATTTCAAAAATCAAAGCAATCCTCGTTGGTATTTAATACCAGCAGAAATAGTTGTGATGGAACTAGACCACTATAGATAGATCAAATACGAATGGTCACACAGAGTCTGCACTGCTCAGTATCGATCTCATTCTGTTTACTGGAGTTTTATTTTTGCGTTGATGATCTCATAAAAATGCTTCAATAAGAGCCTTGAATTTCAGAAGCAATTTGAGCATCATCTCTCTCCTTTGTTTTGCTTCCATTTATTTGTTTTTTGTTTACTTATTTTTAATAAGCAATGTTTTTATATCCTATAGCCTTTTAATAAGTAAACAATACTTTTTTTCACTTATTTTTATATTCATCACATTTCTACACTGCCCATCCCACCAGACTGACTCCATTCATTCCTCTGCCCTCCAAATTGGACTGTACTCTAACATTACTTACAGAAGATCATTTGCCCCATTGTTGCATATTATACTAACTTTTTAATAATATATTTAGGGACCTTAATCCATTAGAACAGTGGCCTCCAACCTTTTGAGCACCAGGAACTGGTTTAATGGGAAAAGGTTTTTCCGCCGACCGGTGGGTGGGTAGTTTTGCATGCTGCCTGCATCTCGCGGATGGAGTTTTGCTTGTTTGCATGGATGGGTTGGGGTCCACTGCATTAGAGAAAAAGTTATGGCAAGAACAAGCAAATCTGCAACTCCATTTCTGCAACTGGAAAAAAAATCTGCAAGTGGAACACATGCTGATTTAAGTTTCCCCGAATCAGTGGATGTCATCTTCATATTTGTTCATCCGAAGAACCAAGACTCTAAAAATTAAAAAATAAATAAAAACGATAAACCTTTTTCAAGCTTTAAAAATAAATAAAGACCAGCACTTCAGGAGCAGTAAGATTGGGGGTAGAAGGAGAAAAAAGGACTAGTTTGAAACATTTATTACCCTTTACAGTTTGTTATAGAGCAGGATTTGAAAGTGGCTGAAATATGGGAACCCCACGCATCAAAAAATGACATATCAAATGAAAAACTCAAGTCACCCATTTTCATATAGATGCACATCAGATACGAGTCTGTTGATATGTAGACACTATGCTCATTTTAAAAACAATGCATCTAGGCCAACAGGAATACTTAATATTTTATATTCCAGATGCAAAGTTATATATATTAGGACTATTATCATTTCATGCTGCTATAAAATGGATTCAGCAGAATGAGCATGTAAATTGGAAAAAAACGTAATGTCTTTTCAGGCACTGGATACAAAAAAGAAAATTTGCGCTCAAATGGAAAATGTTGTTCGTAGTTAAGCCAACGTTGCTCGAAGACCTTTCTTAAATTTGATTTTCAGGTGATATTCTTTTGAAACAGTACCCAGAAGCTGGTTACTTATCACAAGTTGTGGCAGACATGTTCAAGAAATAAAATTAACATACAAACTCAAAAGTTTTCTTTCTCTTCTAATATGATCACATTTATCTTGTGCACCAGCTGTACAAAATCCACATTAACTTTTGGAAGAGATGCATTTTGGATTCAAAAAGGTCATTCAGAGTGGCAATAAACACATGCTCCCTGTCTCTCAGCAGCCCTTTAGAGAACCATGCATTATTTCTTGAGTTCTCCAGGTAGTTCCAATAAATCTGCATCTTGGCTCACTTTTTCAGTTTCAGATCTGAAGCACACAGAATATCTGCAGTTAATATTGTACCCAAATTTTTCTTAAAACCTTTAACTGTATTAATATCCTTTCAAAATAGCAAAACCTGTGGACTGAAAAAGCTCAGAAGCAGGAAGGATTTCAACTACAAGTGATCCTCGACTTACAACCATTCATTTAGGGACTGCTCAAAGTTATGACAACATTGATAAAGTGACTTCTGACCCATTTTTCCCACTTACCACCATCGCAACATGGTCACGTGATCAAAATCCAGATGCTTGGTCACGTGATCACCTTTTGCGACCTTCTGACAAGCAAAGTCAACGGGGAAGCCAGATTCACTTAAGAACCATGTAACTTAACCACTGCAGTGATTCACCTGTGGCAGGAAAGATCATAAAATGGGGCAAAATTCACTTAACAACTGACTTGCTTACAAGGGAAATTTTGGGCGCAAATTTTAATTGTTAAGGCAAGAACTACCTGTACTCATTTTCTGATGTAGCGTGGTGAACAACTATTTTCTATCAGTAACAGAAGTACTACACTTGATAAATATGTACATATATTTATGAACAGCTTTGTATTCCTTTCTTTTGCTGTCAACATGAACTATGAATTCTTATGCAACATCCCTAAATAAACATTACAGGTCCTCAAAATAGAATGCCTTAGAAAATACTTCCCTGTTTTAGCCTAGCTTAAGGGTTTTAAACCATACTGGGTTTTTTTTTCCTTTTAAATTATTTAAGGGGCATCGGTGGGGGAAAAAAAGGAGACTGTTTATCGATACTAAAGCCTTTACTGTAATAAACCAAATATATTTACAATTTGTACAAATGTTTGATCTTCAACAAAACATACAAAAATCCATATCCCAAGAGGCAAAACCAGGAAACAAGTTTATCCAAGATACCACTGTTCTACACAAGACAGAATGCAGGTGGAATTGCAAGTGCTGAAACGTCATCCCACATCGTCAAGCAATGAGCATGATTCTATGATGTCATACGGGAGGGGCCCCAAAGGCTGTGAAAATCTTCAACAGGCTCTGCTGTTAAAATCCATTAAAGCCATGCTACGTTAGTCCTTCTTGCTAGATGTTGAAGAGCGTCATGGGAAGATGTGGGGACCAAGTTCTTCGTTTCATCATTTTTTTTAAAAAAAGTAGAGTCTTTCTACATCTACAGTTTAAAATCATTTTGGCCCAGTTCAACTCTTTTTAAGTTTCCAACACAATTTCTCAGTAGATAACTTCATAGACAGTAGCCTTCTTGTCTCCAGACCCAGTAACTATGTATTTATCATCAACGGAGATATCACAGCTGAGCACAGAAGATGACTCTTTGGACTAGGAGAGAAGAAACAGAAGGATAAGGATCTATGCATGTACACCTATGCACAAACCTGCCTTTCTGCCTACCCCAAATTTAGGAGGTTTTGAGTTTATATTCTAATAATGTGTAAAGACTGAAATAAGACCAATTCATGCTCAGTTTCTTGAACCTCCTGGCAAGCAGAAAAGATACTGGTAGTAGTAAACCCCCATCTCGAAGAGTTCCATTTTAAAACTCATTTTAAATACACACTGTAGTTCTTACCTGGAATATACTGGCACCGTATGGAGTCCTCCAGGCGTTTAGGAGATTATCTTTCCCGGTACTTACAAACCATTTGCCTGGAAAATGATCATTAATGAGAATAGTTAGCCATACTACATAGACATGCACTTTATTTGTAAAACTCTCTTCTGAATTGTTTCTAGGTTTACTTAATACGGGTGACTCTGGGACTCACAACAGCTCCCAAAACTTAATATAACTTTTCATTTTGACAAATGCTTGCTGGCATAAGTAACCCATGGAATGTTTAAAATGAACCTCAGGTGTTACATTTTATTTATTTATTTATTTATTTTTATATTTATATCCCGCCCTTCTCCCCAAGGGGACTCAGGGCGGCTTACAGGCA
>JANHFO010007967.1:236736-252989 GCA_032468095.1 Pareas carinatus | reverse complement strand
CCCGACTCCCGCTCGCAAATGGCTGGACTGGATGGCGGAGAGAGACGAGAGTCGCTTACAAACAGCTGGAATCGGTGGCGGGAGAGGGGGAGTCAGCAGCCACCTTTTGCGAGGGACTCTCGACTCCCTCCGCCATCCATTCCACCCATTTGCGAGCAGCTCCCAGCTCTGTATTCGCACCATAAGACGCAGACACTTCCCCCCTTTTTTCGGGGGGAAAAGCGTGTCTTGTGGTGCGAAAAATACGGTACATGATCAATTTTGGCGACTCAGCAATTGGTTAATTGGTTTTGACCTGCTTTATTACGATCATCACAACCTACGACTGTAGAGTATGTGGTGCATTGATGTTACCTAGCTTGATAATGAAATGTCTGAAAGAAAACCAAGCTCAGAGCAGCGTGGACCCCACCGTTCAATCCTGAGCTATAAATATTCTTTTTTAATACTATGACTGTAATTGCAAGCTCAGTCATGGTTGTAAATTGAGGACTACCTGTATTGCTGCTCTTTCAGTCACAACCACTCGTTCGATGACATTCAAACTTAACAACAGCACTGTACTACAAGACAGCACAAGAGAAGGGGGAATGCAGTAGAATTTACCACCTTCACTTCTCTATAAGGAGAAGTGTCCTCAGAATCCAGACTATATGATTGGACCTACCCATGCAGACCATAGGTAGAACTAGATCCCTTTTTTGCCTATCTCATCTATCACCTCTTTAGGAAACATGCACAATATCTACTAACGTTTACATGTGTCTTATTTTTCTTCTTATATCTTTTGTTTTTAATTTTTATTCATAAGCTGCCCGGATTCACCATGGAATCAAAGTGGCCTTGAAGATGATGATGGAAGAAAACCTTATAGAGCAGTTTTAATAGGATGTGTACTCATAAAACCTTGATTGACCTTTTCAAATTCCACACTTTAAAATTCAGTGTTTTAGTTCTACTCTGAAAAAAGTATGTGAAAACAGAGGAGCACATTAATTTTGTCTTTCACAAACCACTTTCAAACCAAAATAAAAGCTTTAAGAAATCCCTTTGCAAAGGGCATAAGAAAATCAAAATTTAAAAACAATATAGTGTTACTCAATAAAATAATTGTCCAGATGGTAACTACCACACATTATCTATATAAGTCCAAACTAAAAAAAAAAGATGATTTCTTATGTCCCTTGAATAGCATTGATTTATGTTAATAAGGAATTTTATAGGACAGGGGAATAATGTATATTATTGTTTTTTAAATATATGTTAAAACATTAGGACTCATCAAAAGGATATTAGAAACTATGCATAACAAGACATTTATCCTTTAATAATACATTTTGAATTAACATAGGTAACTCTGATTAGATGTGCAATGTCTGATCACACACTTAAAGAATCAGGTTTGTGAAGATAAAATTATCAAAATGTTTTCATTCTTGGTGACTACCATATAATAGCTGATGTTGTTTTCCAAGCACATATTAGTTATGGAATTAGCAAAACTGTGTTCTGAAACCAGACTAGTTTGCAGGGATTTTTATCCCCATAGCCACAAAGGCTATTAAAAATAAATAGTATTTTTGTATTTCTCCCAACAGAGCATTGAGGTATCCAAATAGGAGAAACTTTGACCATTATCTAAACTAGGAAGGAGGAGCAGAAGGTAAGTCTACAGGGAAGAAAAGCTGAATATCTAGGCTATCAACTACTGTAATTATGAAAATGTTAACATTAGCAGGAATATTGGTACTTACTGTGCCTGGATCTCTGTCTGTTCCCGTAGTAACCAAGAAATGCACAGACATGCCCGTTCAGACACAAGAGGCAAGAACAGAAATAAAAAAGGGGGAAGAAATTAGAACACAAGCCGCAAACAGTTTTAAAATGGCTTTTATTTATATAAGTCATTGCACATTCCTAATACAGTGATTTCCTGAAAATTACATTTTGTAAACATGATTTACAGTTTAACCATACACAAGGCCTAGTTCTTTCCATGACAGAATAAATTAATTTTTATTCTTCAAAAATTATTCCAAGTGCAATTTTTAATATTTAAAGGTGTCCTAAACAAAACTACAAAAAAGGAGCAATGCTTAAAACCTTTCAACTCATTCAACTTAATTTTTTATTCTTCATTTACCCACCCTTTCACCTCTTGCCCCCTTTCCATTAAAGATTACTTTTAATTAAAAAAAAGAAACAAAAATATTGCCGACTTATTCTCGTGTCATGATCATCCACAATATTGTGCTGGCCACTGAGGTTACAACAACTAAGCATCTGTAGGGGTGTTAAAACGCTCTGCATTTTATCAAAGCAGGAGAACCCTAATGAACTCCAGGTTCAAAAGAACTAAATACCCTCAAGCTAAATTTTGTTTCGGTGGTATTAATGCAGAACATTTATTCTTAATGTTTGGTCATTATAACTGTTCTTGGCTTTCATTCTAAATAGCTCTTTATTCTTTAGCGATGCCCACAATTTTCAGCAACGTGCGAACACTTATTTGAAATGTCCTAATCAGGCTTCCCATGCCTCTCACCTCTGTGGTGGTCTGCATCATGATGCTTCTTGTCATCTTTTATTGCCAAGTGAGACTGCCCACCCAGAGCACTTGAGAGGGCAAGAAGGCCAGCACTGCTTCCAAGCGGAGGGATCCCAGGAGGCTGAAGTCCTGACGGGTGTGGAGTAAGAGGCACTGGAGGTCCATGGCCATGAGAGAGATGCTGGGCCTGCAACTGCTGTTGCTGTTATTTATTGTGGCATTTCCAGAGAGAAGCAGCAGGCAATTGGAAGGAAGGGAAGAAAAGGAGGACTGGTTAGCCAGTGAACACAACACCATTTCTTATCTCAAAAGTCTACCTATTTTAGTCTGGTCTAGATAATCACCCTGTGCCAAGTTTCACAACTGTACGAATACTGCCTCGGATATTGATTCTCTTTTGCATTACAAAACTAAGCTGTGCAATTTAATCTATAGCCCCAACTAAGAGATTTGTGTAGTCTAGACTCTGGAAGACAGCTGGCACCTTTCAAATCCATCTCCGTATTAAAAGAATTAGTGCAGACAGAGATATAATTGCTCTCACCTTCCGGTCCTCAAAAGCTTGTTTTCACAACTGCTTCGAATAAAGATGAAAACTCAAAAGGGCCCTATCTAAAATAAGTCTCTGTTGCAGCTTCCACTAGGAACATTTCTAATACTGAACCACCCAGTTGGAAAAGTGACCAAACAAATGTTCTTTTCACTTCATTCTTGTCTTTGGTGTATACCTGGCATTAAGACTGACAGAATACAAACAGTGTGTTAATCTGATTAGTCTGATTACCCTCAGGGCATTATATGAGATTTACTTCAACAGTTTCAAATCTATGTACCTATCCCCAAATTTAGCCGATGATCAGAGTGATCTTTGCCAGATCACAATATATTCTAGTCTTTTCCAGCCTCGATGCCATCCAGATGTGCAGACTTCATGTCTCAGAATTCCCTACATCTCAGCTGAGAATTCTGGGACTGAAACTCATAGATCTAGAAGGTGTCGATTGTTTGGAGAAGACTAGTACATGCAATTATATATACATATATAATATTTACATTTTCCCCTTCTAGTCTACCCCCAGGTTGAATGCTAACATGAGAGATAATATAACTAATTTGACTGAGCTCCAAAGAGAAGGCAAGAGATTGACTTAAGCTGCAGGGCTTCAAGCTACTACCGTATTACGTCAATTATAAGACACATGTTCTTTTGTATTTTGGTGTCTCTGTATTCATCATGTGTCTTATATCTGATGGTGTCTTACCAGGGTAAAGAGTATTTCTAACTTAGAAAAATAAGAGTGCTTCTTATAATTGTTGGCATCTTATAATTGTTGGCATCTTATAATTGATGTAGTACGGTATTTATCTTCTCAAAAATAAGTTCCTCTGTTAATAATGACACACACTTCCAGATAAGTATTCATTACATGCTCCCCCAACCTAGCACTGTCTCCAGGTAGATGGAGAATGGGATTCTAGAATTCCCAATAGAATTAGTGCCAGGTTGGAGAAAGTTAGCGCACAGAATTTCAGCCCACACCTTGTATCTTAGGAGCTAGAAGGTCTACTTAGCCCTTTCTAATTTTGAAAGAATTGTTCAAAGTGCTTACATTTGTAAGCATGGGTCTCTGCAGTATGACTTCAGCCAAGCTGCAACTCTCAAGAGCTGATAGCATTACCAGGTCCTGTGTTTGACACATGGTACAATCATGTCAATTATATTTATCACCTCTATAGGTTAGTACTTACTGATTTTAAAAAAAAGATAATTATTACTACTGTGCTTATAAATAACATAACATTTAACATAAAGTTACAGGCACTTAAAGGAAAGTATGTGTTTCATCTGTGGGTAGCTTAGATCAAGAATGTTAAGCAAAACACCTGCTATTCTGAGTTATTAATACTGTATTCAGTTAAATTTTGCGTAGCAACCAGAGAAGACACATTTAAAATCTATATCAACCATGTTCATTAAAAAGCTTTGTGCTATTTAATCATTTTAGCATTGCTTCCTCTCACCATAAAGTAGACCCAATCCATGCAGTCATTGTGAGAACATATATTACAAAACACTTTCATATTATAAAAACTATAAAGTATATATTTTTATCAATATTTCTACAATGTCCAAATGTATTTGTGCATTCTAGCATATGATTTCCCCCCTACTTTTCATATCAGATATTGCCTTGCTACTGCTTCTCTGCTACTTCTCCTTTTTTAATATTAACAACAGGCAACAAAGCTCTATCATGCCAAACATTTATGCTCTTTTTGCAACAGAAGCATCTCTTCCAGTTTAGGTATGATATATACTTTTATAAATAAATTGGCATCTAGCAAATAAACCCAGGAATTCTGTTTTTCCATAATTAAACAAAAAATTTAAACTGTTAGCTCTGCCATGCCACCTTCAATTCAAGATCAAAAGATCTCAAACTTTGTTTTATATAGCTGTTTATATTTAGGACTTCTTCCAAGGAACATGTCCAAGAAGTGGGCGAAGCGTGGTTCTTTTTTTTAAAAAAAAGAGTAATTTTATTTAAAATGTACAATTAAAAAGATAAAAACTAGAAATTACTTTATCCTTCAACACAACATGTAGAAATTTAGTAATTTATCATCTCTTAACAAAGGTGGGTTAAAAAGAAAAACTTTAAGAATTTCCTCTTTCTCCCATTACTTATCTATTATCAATATACAGATCTGAAAAGCCTTCTCTTTAGTTCTAATCAACAAAAGTCCTTTAAGGATCATCAGAGATGAATACACACAAGAAACACACACACCTTGATCACATAAACCAACATATCCCTTTTTTTCCTTTAACAATCTTGATCTTTAATTTTCTTTCTTCTTATTGTTTTTCCCCCCAAGGGAAAGGGTCTGCTTTTTAAATATGTTCAAACAATGTCCATCCTAAAACCTAATTTCTTCTTTGATTTTTCTCACAAAATTCTTCAAAGCTTTAACAAAGCCAGTGTAAGTAAGTTAGGGAGGTCATTCTTTTGGTTTATTTTGTCTATATTCATTTTAATTTATTAAGACATCAGCCAGTTTCATTTGTATATTCAGTGTAGAAACAGTAGGGGCACCATTCTATAGAAGAAGCTTACAAGTACAGGGACAACATAGAAATAAGACAGATTTTCTGGTTATGGAGAGAAAGAATAAAAAAGCAAAGGGTCTGGGATTACCCAGGAGCCAGCTTTCCCCTTCCTTTTGTATGCCTCAGTGTAGACTTACAGCAAATAGATACAAGTGTCAAGGCAAGGATATTTAGCATTTAAGGTGAAGCATTTACCTTGTGTAATAGACCTCTTTCATGTAGATGCAACTTATTTGGAAATGTTCTGCATGGAAATGAGAACCCAGTAATTTCATTATGATTACTTTTATGTCACTTCAATTATCTCACCTCTAATGGGTTCACAAATACATGCGTTGAAAGAGTATATGAAAGGATTTCTCATAGTATTCACAAATTCCACTTTCTAGCTGTCATCCACATGACATTTGGACAATATGTGATGGCGTTCTTTCCACCTATAATGTATGAAGGATCTCTCTGCTGATCGGGATGCATATAGTAACTCTCCCTTAGTGTGGAAAATGAGATACAATGGCTGATGTCACACATCCTTCTCATCCATTGGTGAGCAAGGCTAAAAACATTTTTTTGTTTTCTACTTTTATAAAAGGAGTTTCCAGTTGAAGTTTTTTGTAAATTCAAACAAACAATATGGCTGAAGGATGAAAGAATGCTGAGAATTCAATTCAGCATAGCACAAAAGGCTGCATGTTTCATCAGGTGATTGTGAGTTAGCCATAGTTCTGCATTTTTTAAAAAAAATTGAAAAACTAAGTACCAGGTTCAGAGCAAGTCAAAACCTAATGTCAAGCATCTGTGTTTGGGAAAAGAATAATCATTTGAAAACAATGTGGCTTACTGGAGGAGTAATGCACAGGTAAAAGACTCATGTTGCCTTTATTTAGTAAACTAGAGATGTAATTGGGCAAACTGAACCAGATTCACGCAGATTCTGCATGAATTATTGAGCTACCTTACAATAATCAATATTCATTCCCTCCTTTTCGTTCTATATTACTCATAATTTTTAAATTACAAACTTGAAGTTAGGTGCTTTAAACACTGTAAAAATATGTGTTGAAAGTGTAACATAATTTTAGGTATTTATTAATGCTTACAATGTTATTTCTACAACAGCATCCAACTTTCAAGTCTTAGAGATGCTAAAATTAAATGCACAAATGCTAAAATTAACATTGTGTTTATAAAAAAATATATTTTGCCAACAGAAAAGCTCAGCCTTGGTTGTTAACTTGTGTTATAAAAAGAATGAATAGAAGTCTGTATTTAAACAGCAATTCAACATTACAACATGGTAGTAAAACAATATTGTATACTGTATATTGGAGAAGACTTTTAAAAAGTTGTTTTTTTTTCTTTCTGCTTGCTATGAAGTGCAGCGTCGATAGAATTGGCATTCTGGTGCTTGGACATCTATACATACACAGAATAAAACAGTATTTCAGTAAATAAGTTTTACTTATTGATACAGAAGTTGAATTTAGATGATTCCATCTCAGCTGGAGATATTGTGTTTAGATTATCAAACTGAATATGTCAAGCAGCATTGCAATCTCATACAAAGATTGCATATACTATGTATATTGGACAATGACTTGAATATTTCTAACTCTAGCTGATTCCAAAACTGTCAAGCATAGTTTCTTAATTCATAAAAAATGCAACATAATTAGAAGACTTCCCGATGTCTTTGTCAGAAACAGTATGTATCTGAGAGTTGAGTACAGACAGAAGCTATATTACAAATCTTTCATACATTAAAGTAACAATTGCTTCCTTTTTTAGTCACTAAACTTCATATTCACAAGTCAAATTGGAGAATGTTTCAGTGTGAAAACATTACATGCAAGTAATGTTATTTGGTGGTGATAGAATCACAATATCATTATTTCAGATATGAAGAAATGGATGTGAGATCAATCATGTATCCCATTAAATGATAAACATGGTACACAAAATCTTGTATATTTGCTTAATGGTTAAATGAGTTCTTTAGGAAGTTATAACCTAATGTATACCAAGCATGTAGCTCAATGAAATGTATCTTTTTCCACTCCTAGTAAAGTGTATGTATAGTTCTACTCCTTAAGTAAGGTGTTAGTAGGCAATGGTATTCCCCAATCTAGAATTCAAAATTAACAGCATGCAACTGGCAATATGCTGGATTTATAATTAGGATATCAATAAAAATGGGGTCAATTAATGCTTACAACAAAGGTTTTTTGTGTCTGTGTGAAAACCAGGAAATTGGGTACAATTGGGAAAACACTCAAGTTACATTTGCTTCCTTGAATAACTTTTTAACTAGTTTAAATGAATCATGATATTAGTGTCCTAAACTTTATTATAATTAATTTAATGAATTTAGAAAAATGTTCTAAATCAAGAAAGTAGCATATTTACTTCAAATTGCAAAATATTTAAATTAAATTAAATAATTTAGTAAGATATTCCTCTATCATTATACTTGCAAGTTTAATCCAGCTACATGACCTTTAAATCCCACTTCAGAGTAGCATCCCTATTAATCAAACATTCTTTTAGCCAGGATGACTAGTGAAATGCAGCAACTTGAATCAAAGTCTGATGTAATAAAGGAAAAATATATATAGCACTTGGAAGCAATTTACAAATGTCAGCATATTGCCCCCAACAATCTGGGTCCTCATTTTACCAACCTTGGAAGGATGGAAGGCTGAGTCAACCTTGATCTGGTCAGGATCAAACTGCTGGCAATACTGCATTCTAACCACTGCGCCATCACACCTCCTCAAAATCATGATCAAAATATGATCAAAATTAATCACATGTAATACATTTCAACTTGCATTTCTGGAATAATTATTAGCATAGGGAATAAAAACATAACAGCATGGATTTAAACAAAAACAGAAAAGCTTCAAACTAAGAACTGGAAATTCTAGAATAGATGGAAAACAGATTTTATAGTTATCTAAATACATTTATTTTATGAATCTCTGTACGCTCTTGTATCTGGCCTTTATGGCTCTTCAGAACTTGTTTCTATTTCTAAATTTATACCACCATCATCAAGCAGCAAACATATGTCCTATTCCAAAGTACAGCTTGGTATTTATAATGTAATCTGTGATGTACATGGAGAGAAAGAAGGGTTTTAAGAAATACATACCAGACTCTGATTTTTTAGCATACTTTGTAATTTAGATCCCCCTAAATAGATAAAAAAAATCCTTCTATTTCTTCAGGTATTATCTGCAGGATATTCCTCAGATGAAAAAACAACAATTCTTGTACAGCAAGGAAGAGGGGGACAAATGGCAGCAAAAATCTGTGACACAAAAGGGATGAGTTATGTGTCCCAAACGCACCATCCATCATTTTGCTGATTTTCTCTCCACTTCACCCCCAGATAACTCTAATTTTAACAGCTAGAGGTTTGGTGGGTTTTAGATAAGGTAGTTGTAGCCTAAAACATTTGGACATCAGGTTGCAGAAAACACTATTAAGCCTTTTTCCCAATCTTCTTTAAAAAGACTTTTGAAATTTTATCTTTGCAGTGGCCCCTTCTCCCCATACAGCCCTAGAGTAAAGTCAGAATTGCAGATGATGATTCCGAAACTTCTGCAATAAGAAGCTGCAGCAGCAAATTTTTGCCTCCATATTTCTATTTTACAGGAAAAAATATATTCTAGTAATTTATAGGCGCTCTGAAGATTAACTGCAGACTCATAACCCTCAAGAGGTTAACCTCATCCTCTTAAGCTTGACACACTACCATCTCAGAAATACCACAGCCAAGGAAAGGAAAAATAATCCAGTGGTTTGCTAATCCTTTATAGTCAATCACCTCATGCAATGACACAAAGCTCTTTAGATGCCAACAACTCAATCTGCCTCACCAATACTATCAATCCAACTGATATATTTCACAGAAGCACCAACAGCACACTTCAGAAACCCTTTTATCATTAAAGTATTAAATTCTTTCTCACCTAAACTAAAATATCCACTGTGTCTGCCTATGTTTTGTGGGCCAAAAAGATGCTCATAAGATTTATTTCCATAGTTCATTAAAAAAAAAAAATCTGCAAATCTGTATCAATCTTCTAAAGTGGTCTAATCATCTATCAGTGTGACCTAATTATGATTCTAATACATACTTCCTTTATTTTCCTAACCGCTATGTTTTCCTCTTACTCTAATCTCTTAAAACTTTACTAATAAATCTATTTAAATGTTCACTGAAAGAAAATACAGCATTAACCACTCCACTTGAAAACTGAAATATGAATTGCTTCACTTGTCAATTTGCTGGTTCACTCTGTAGCATTTAAAATTAGACCTTTCAATTCCATTATCCTTCAAAACAAATGTGTGTGATGTATGTGACAGTATTCTGCCTATGAGCCCTTTGCCTTATGTTCAAATAAACACTATATAATCTCAACTACCTAACTGCATAACCTTGCAGATAGGCTTCCATACTGGGTCAGAGTCCTGAAAAAGGAGCCTGGACACTTTTCAAGAGCATTATATGCGGAGGGGGTTGTGGGGTTGTCAGAATTTGTTCTATCAGGATTAAAATGCACAGTTCCACATCGAGCTTACAGATTTTCTAAGAGTAAGCTTTACCCGCCTTCTTCTTAATTGAATGTTTCCCAACACACCTCTCTCACACATCCTGTGCCTTAATTCTTGTGCCAAACAGAATACAGATCTAGAATTCCAGCAGAAGATCATTCTCAAGAAAGATGTAAGGGCACCATTTAGAAGCAATTATTTCCCATGTCAAGCAATAAAGCTTTGCTTTTTTTAAAAAAAAATCTCACTAAACATCACTAAAAACACAGGTGTCTACTATTTCCATATAACTTATTAGGAATATAATTGTAATATAATTTGGTGCCTCTCTACTGCTTTCACTTTCATGCAACTCAAATTTCTTGGACCCTGCTTAGCCACTGGCTACTTGATTTGTGCTTCTAATGCTGGAGAATTCAGCAGCCGATTTGCATTTTAAAAAGACTCTCTCATGATGTTTCAGGCTCACAATAGATGTCTAAACCGTTAAATTACTATTTCTTTTATTAGTCTGAAAGACACTGCAGTTTAAGAGCATGGCCTCCACTATTGTTCTTTATACTAAGTTGGGCCTCTGAACAATACTGACAGCTGCTATTAAACTGAGCTGGCGTTTACCTCAGTGCAGCTGCTGCTTGTAAGAACAGACCGACTCCTGATGCTTTCTCTCCCCCCCCAACCCTCTAGGGACACAGGCTGACACAGCGAATGTTCAATGAAGAGGAGCAAAGGGCCAGTGAATTGTCAGCCCAATTTTATGCTACTCTAATTTTCCAGAGTGCACCCAATC
This sequence comes from Pareas carinatus, assembly GCA_032468095.1. Taxonomy (NCBI): domain Eukaryota; kingdom Metazoa; phylum Chordata; class Lepidosauria; order Squamata; family Pareidae; genus Pareas; species Pareas carinatus. Next base: position 241,973 of record JANHFO010007967.1, on the reverse strand, counting down.
CCTTTCAAACAAATCAAGCATATGTCAGAGCATGAAACTTATTGTGCAGCACAGAATAATTATTTGTGTATACAAATGTGAGATGGAAGAGATGATCTCTTGCGGACCAATATCTATGTGTACAGTGAGACTGCAGATGCACAAAACTACTTGGATTATAACACAATTGTTAGATCGGCTGTGCAAGGTACTTCGATTGGAGGGAAAGGCTGGAGTGTGGCAAAAAACATAATGCTTAGAAACAATAAATAAGATAAATTTTAGCTTACAATAACATATCAATGCTCAGTTATTACAGGGCTGATATCCTATGCATAAGTGCCATTGAGGAGGAAAATGGCTGAAATGCATAAAGTTGTGAATAGCTTGCAAAAATTGGACAGGAAAAAAGTTTGTTTCCTGCTCTCAAATTCCAATAATTATCCAATGGAAAGAGAATTAAAACAAATTAAAGAAAAGTTCATCTTCACAAGCTCATAATTGACCCATGAAATTTATTCCACAAGATGTGGGGGGAGGGGAGATTTAAATACATCCACCAAGGAGTGATTTACCAAAAACTATTAAACTCAAAAATGGAATGTCACTTTAGGATTTAAGGCACCAGGTCTCAAATAACATTTGCAAGGGAGCAACTGCAAGAAAGAGGCAAACTTTAATCTCCTGTCTTGATCACCTTATTTGACCAATAAAATGCTGGACTAAAATGGTCCAAATTGACCAGACAAATCTTGTTTTCTTAAGAAGAAGTATGTACAGGTAGTCCTCGACCTATGACCACAATTGAGCCCAAAATTTATGTTGCTAAGTGAAAAATTTGTTGTGAATTTTGCTTCATTTTACGACTTTTCTTGCCACATGTGTTAAGCGAATCACTGCAGGGGTGAAGTTAGTAACCTGGTTGTTAAGTGAATTTGGCTTCCCCATTGGCTTTACAAAAGGAGATCACATGAACCTGGGATACTGCAGCCATCATAAATGCAAGTCAACTGTCTTGCATCCAAATGTAAATCACATGACCACAGGGATGCTTCAACAGTCATAAGTGTGGGAAATGGTCACTTTTTTCACTGAAGTTGTAACTTTGTTGGGGGCAACATGCTGACTGTGTAAACTGCGTAGAGTGCTGTGAAGCACTGTTAAGCGGTATATAAGTCTAAATAATAATAGTCATTAAATGAACTGTTGTAAGTCAAGGACTACCTATAGTTATTTTTCAGGAGAAGTTCATTGCATATGAGGCAAACCTCAATTTGCAGTTTTTTTAAAAAAAATGCAGTTGTTTCATTTAAAATGAAATCAGCGTGTTAAATAAATGGATGATAGTTTTGTTCCTTTAAAAATACATGAGAATAAAAAAACAGAATTGGCGCTGAATGTTCAGAACACATTCAACTGGAGGTAGTCTGCAAATGAATCAGTATTGTTCTCTTGGCTGCTGGGTGTTCTTAAGGAAAAGGTAGTACCATACAAAGATATAAGCCAGATGCTCCACAAAATATTCATTGTCCAATATAAACATTTCCAATTTATTTTAAAAGCTATTTAAAGCTGTGTCAGCTAAAGGCACTAGTACACATAGAAAATACCCAGTTGAACTTCTGAACTAAATTCCAAGTTAAGACATCATAGGGACAAGTTAGGGGTCATGAAGACAAATAAGAGACATTTTTGTGGGGAGGGAGTAGTTGACTGGATGGAGAAAGCAGGAGGAACAAGGACCTAGTTTAAAGAGGGAAGTGTGTTTATGCAAAGCTAATATGTGGCTTGTAATAAAGCTGCCTGAATAAAATTTAAGTTGAAAATCTACTGACACTTGCAGGGAGGAATGGCTATTAAAAGGAAATGAAGGTCATTCTCTCAGTTTATTTCACCTAATTGACTATCAATAGTTTACCCCAGATCTACAATTCAGAAATTGATTAAAGCAGTGGAGGATCATTCTTTTAATCCTCCTTAGGTCTTATGGGGAGGGAGGGAGTGCCCCCATCTCCAGTTGGGATGTAATTTTAAGCACAGATGGATTAACCGGTGCCATTGTTTGAACAGGCCATTGGACTATTGCACTGTTAATCCATACAGCAGCATGTCTAATTATCATTACAAAGTGTCTGAGGGAACTATAAAGACCAGTAGGGCATCTTCTCACAAGCAATTAACATAAACTAGTAAATGAATAATTTGAATCTCTCATAGTACTTGCATATGAATAAAAATCAGAAGAAGGAGGACTTGTTTCCAAGTTCTTTTGGCTGCTACAGAAACAATAGGATGGAAATACAAGTGATATTTTTTCAGCATTATAAAATTAATGTTTATGACAAGCAAAATGTCTAATGCATGATACTCATAAATACAAAGCAATTTCTCTACTTGTTGTCACATATGAGCAGATAGATTGCCAATGAGGTTAAACTTTGTATAAACGTGACAGGTTCATACAAATTCTGGCAAACCTAAAGATTATCTGCTGTCCCTTCTCATTTTTTTTCCATAACGGCAGGAGGAAGAGATTAGACACCTATTTCTACTTCTGTTTAAATACAACCTTGTCATATTATTTGGGGATATAAATATGACACCAGTATTATCACAGTATATTAATTAGGATGGTACAGCACACCATAGTTAAGCAAAAGCAGAAATAAATGTTTCTTAATCTTTTCACCCAGTCATTTTTTCTGAACAAAATAACTTTACTTTTATAACATGCCAAGGTTGTTTATTATTATTATCAGATACCACAAAAGTCTGGTAATTCCAACAAAATATATCAGTCCTAATCAGTTTGGTTTCTCTTTTCAACTTAGGACAGACCCACTTCAAATATTAATTTATAATTCAAAACCATTCCATACATAGAATAGGTCTATAATATATAACAGGGGTCTCCATCCTTGGCAACTTTAAAACTTGTGGATTTCAACTTGCAGAATTCACCAGCCAGCCATTGCTGACTTGGGACTTCTAGGAATTGAAGTCCACAAGTCTTTAAGTTACCAAGGTTGGACATCCCTGATATAGAGGATAAAGCAATACCATTTGATAAATAAAGCTTTTAGCAATGTTACCAGTTTAAAAATGCATAGGTGCCAAGAAAATAAATACTTAAAATGTAGCCTTTAATTATCAAAGATATTACTACATATCAAACATTAAAACATCAAAACTGCCAAAACCAATAAGAAAGGAAAGCTGGTTATACACACTGTAGGAGGTAGACCTGGAAGGCCACGTACCCCGATGATAGCATTCAGCTCAGCCATGGTCACTTGTTTGGCACGTTCCACTGCTTGAGCCACTTGCTGTTGATGCTGGAAGGGCAAATCAATGTCTATTATCAGAACAACCACTACTTCTGATTTAAGCAGGAGAGAAAGACATTTTTTTAAATCAAGCAAAAGCAAACGGAGATGCCATTTCCTTTCAACATACGTAAATATATAGCTCTTGTTATAGTTTATTCGCAAGTTAACCTTCTTCCAAAGCTGATACATACTGTAATGCTTCTGTTGTGCATACTGTGCTAAACATTATCATTGGCTGAGATTGATCACAGCCTCAGCCCTTGCCTTAACACTATCTCATTGGAGAGTCATAATTCAAGGCACCCGAGTGCCAATTGTGAGCCAGGAAAGTGTGTGTGACAAGGTAGTAAGGCAATATGTCTGGCCCCTTCATGTTGTGTTAATTCACCTATTAAAATAGGCACTTCTCCAAAGTCCTGGTATCAATGTAGTCACTAGGTTCTTTCATACACAATACAATTTACATCTATGCCAGTAACCAGGTTTTCCTACTCGCCAAAATTCACATCTGTGCTTTACTGTATCTCATAGCACAATCCTACAGAAGTTGTTATATAAATGCTAATAAATGTTTGTCAAGAAACTTAACACACATTACAACCCAGACCTTTTTTTTACTTATTTGTTAGACTGCTTTCTTAGACTTTAATGTTTCAAATGATATATAAAATGGTTTCAGAATTTCAACTAATTCTTAAAAGCTTTTTAAAAATGCTTTTGCAAATGCCACTCAAAAAGTTTAGTGTGCTATTAAGCACTATCATTTTTATTTACAGAGGATTTAACAAATGGCTAGACTAGCAGCTGCTAAGCTAATGCTAGCATTAAAAAAAATCTTGATAATCTTTTTAGACTGCCTCCCCCTGTGTTGGAAAGAATAATTTTGTGCTTGAGCTATTTCACCAGTTATACAGTTGGTGTATCTCATCTCATCTGCTAGACCAAATTAACAGGGGGCTTGCATACTTCAACTGCAACAGATGTTCCTCATTCTTTTGAATTTTGATAAAATTAACATATTAAAAACTAATTTACAAACAAAGATGCAACATAATTTCACTTTAAACAGCTGAACATTTGTACTTACTTCTTGTGACAAAAATGGGATGACTTGTGCACAGATTGTATTCAATCTCTTGGCAATTTCAGTCTATAGAGAAAAGTAAATATTTGGATTAAAACACACATATTTTAGTCTACAAGCTATGTGAAAGACAAATGTTATAAAAAATATGAAGTACCCCAATATTACAGCAAGTATCTAGAATAATATAGGCAAGCAGATAGAGTTCAGCTAACTGAAGAACATCTGCTATAGCTCCACATATATTTGAACAAATGTATTATTACTATATAGGTAATTAGCAAATAAAGCATGTTTTCCCCCCTTTTATTATTTGAAGTCTTGGTTATCTGGAGTGCTCAAAAAGGAGAAAAGAATCAGAAGCAGACAGCCTTACAAATTGATATTCAAGTACTTAATAACAATCTATGCTTAGTTCTTTGTTAACACAAGCTGATAAGGACAACCTGCATCACTGCCATAAATGAGACATTTGTTAAGTAAATTTACGACCTTTCTTGCCAGTGTTGTTAAGCAAATCACTGCAGTTGTTGAGCTAGTAACACAGCTGTTAAGTGAACCTGGTTTACCCATTGACTTTGCTTGTCAGTAGGCCGCAAAAGATGATCACATGACCTTAGAGCATAGCAACCATTATTATTATGAACCAGTTGACAAACATCCAAATTTTGACCATGGGGATGTTACAACAGTTCAAAGTGTAAGAAACAGTCATAAGTCGGCTTTTTAGTGCTGTTGCAACTTTGAACAGTTACTAAACAAACTATTGTAAGCTGGGGATTGTCTGTATTTGTCAATATTGCACTGTATATGATTGTATGGCCCTGACACAAAGTCTGTCATCC
>JANHFO010007967.1:222807-233581 GCA_032468095.1 Pareas carinatus | reverse complement strand
TTTTATATGGCTGTTCACCGCCCTGAGTCCCTTCGGGGAAAAGGGCGGTATATAAATTCAATTAAATAAAAAATAAATAAATAAACTATAATATCCATCACCCCCTTCTCTTATTACCTACTGCACAATAAACCAAATATTTCATGCTCTTGTTTCTCTGTATTCTGAAAAAAGAATATATAGCTACTAAATTTCCAGTGTACATTAGGTTATATTAGGTTCTGATATATACAAAGAGTTATTTGTAAATATTTGGTAGTTTTCACCACCTTTGGCAAAAACCGCTTGCAGAACAACAGCTATCAAGGAAATGGGACTATACCCTCACTGTTGAGACAAACAAGACAGATGTTCCCAGGTGCCTCCTACTGACAATGATGCTGTTCAAAACCATTCCAAACTACATGATTCTCTAGTCAGCCAGAGATGTCATTCCAAAATATTATCTCACTCTGTGCATCTCCCACAGGAAAAGAATATATATCTCCTGCTGTCAAGAACTATCTTTCACCATCTCCAAGTGGCAGCAAATTGCAGAAACAAGAATACCCCCCACACCCATATATAAATAAGGCACAGTGTGGAAAGAAAGGCACGGAAACTTTGTTACGCCAACCGAAATGACAGCTTTCACAGACAAATAATGAATCTCATGAAAATTCAATGCAGCATTAATATGTCCATTGTTGGAACCTGCACTTGGTTCACTCTGACAGCATCCTTTTTACGATTAATGTAACTCTTAAGGTCCTCTTAAGCTGAAGCGGTTCCTGAGCTATTTGGGTTATAGAGCCCTGAAAAATCTTGACAGCCTTATGACATCCTTGTCATTATCATCCCATTTCCAGAAAAGTCAATATAGAAGTGTCATGAACTGTGTATCCTAGACATGAAACCCCACTGGAAAACTCAGTCTGCCTTGGATTAAAAGCAGCAACAGTACTCCCACATTGTTTAATTGTTTGCCACTTTGAATGTCGTATGGGTAGAAAAGCAGGCTCTAATCATGAAACAAAACATGCATTTTCCTTTCCTTCCCCCCTGTATTATTTTATGCAAATAGAAGAATTTGCATAATAATAACCTTGACTGTTTCGAGATGCATAGTTTTGAATGTTGCAGTTGCTCATAGCACCGTAATTGGACTGTTGTTTTGTGACTTATGACTGTTTTCTTTCTTCCGGCATAGCCAATACCACAGCAGGGACCAGTCGTATCTTTGCTGCTATAGCTTTAGATTGAATAAGGTGATATAGGAGTGGAGTGTTGAGTGGAGAAAAGCAATTAAACACATGGTCAGACAGGAGAAAACTGCTTGTAGCTGCTTGACTACCTAGTAAATTATTGCTTTCCCCTCCCCAAATGCTAGGGAGAAGTTAAGAATTCAAGTTGATGGTTGTATGGGCTGTCCAAGTGTTGTGCTGCATGCTTGTTTTGCTTCTGTTATTTTTACAAGCAAGTAATGTAAAACATTATGTGAATTTTGTGCACACACTACTTTGCTTCACAGACAAGTGTTGCTTATGATGCTGATGCTGAATAAATGTAGATTAGCGCAAGGTGGGTTTGGTTGGTTGATTACACTTTGGTATATGTGTTTGCTCTATACATGTTTTCATGTCTTACAGTAATGTTTTAGATTTTTTTAATCCCTTTATTATTTTTATAACTCAAGGTGCCACACACGCCTAATTGTCCTTCCCACTCCTGTTTTCCCCATAACAACAACCCTGTGATGGGTTGGGCTGAGAGACAATGATGAGCCCAAAGTCACCCAACAGGTTTTCACAGTTTTCACTCAACAGTTTGCATGCCTAAGGCAAGACTAGAACTCAGTCTCCTAGTTTCTAGCCTGGTGCCTTAACCACTAGACCAAACTGGTTAATAATATTCACCCAATTAAGAAATATTGGTAGGCCTTTCTCCACAGCTTCCACTTCTATAGGCAAGCAAAAATTTGAGGAAAGAACAATGAAGTTACTTTTGTTGGGCTGGCAGCTAGCAGGAGGTAGACTGTATAAAAACAAGTAACAGTGCCTAAAGAAAAATGGGATAATTTAGGACACATCAAATTATTTTTTTCTTCCCTCCAATCATTTTCAATTTTTGGAGAATGCCTGGGCAGGTAAGTCCCAGCAATTTTCTTAGCAAGGTTTTTCTGAAGTGGTTTGCCATTGCCTCCTGAGGAGGCCCTCTCTGTGGGAGCGAACTGATCGGTGGAAGATATTTGCTGGCAGAATGCAGTTCTGTAGATAACTGGGTCCTATTGCCATGGAGCGCTTTGAAGGTCATCACCAAAACCTTGAAGCACACCCGGAAGTCCACCGGCAACCAGTGCAGCTTGCGCAGGAGGGGGGGCCACATGAGCCCTACCACTGGCCCCCATAACCACCCGTGCAGCCGCATTCTGTACCAGTTGGAGCTTTCGGACGTGACCCAAGGGGAGCCCCATGTAGAGAGCGTTACAGTAGTCCAGGCGGGTCGTGTCGAGTGCCTGAGTGACCATCTGCATGGCGCCGCAATCTAGAAAGGGGCACAAGTGGCGTACCAGGCGAACCTGGGAAAAAGCTCCCTGGTGACAGCTGTCACATGGTCGGCCAAGGACAGCCATGCATCCAGGAAGACCCCCATGTTGCAGACCCTTTCCGTGGGGGCCAGTGTCCCACCCCCAATAGCTAGAGATGGAATAAGCTGGCTATATCACGGCACTGGCAGCCACAGCCACTCAGTTTTGGAGGGATTGAGTCTGAGTCTGTTGCACCCCATCCAGATTCGCATGGCCTCTAGGCACTGGGACATCACCTCGATGACATCATTGGGGTGGCCTGGGGTGAAGATGTACAGCTGAGTATCATCAGCATACTGATGATACTCCACCCCAAAGCTACGTATGATCTCACCCAGCGGCTTCATATAAATATTGAACAGGAGAGGCGAGAGGACCGACCCCTGCAGCACCTCAAACGTGAGACGCCATGGTGTCAACCTCTGCCCTCCTGTCAACACTGTCTGTGACCAGTCCGAGAGGTAGGAGAACCACTGCATGGTCGATGGTATCAAAAGTCGCTGAGCGGTCTAATAGGATCAAGATATAGGAACAATCCTTATCCCGGGCACTCCAGAGATCATCCACCAATGCGACCAATGCTGACTCCGTGCTGTACCCAGGCCTGAAGCTGGACTGGAGCAGATCCAGATAGAGTTTATCCAGATGTCAAGGGAACTGTCAGGCAACCACACTCTCTACAACCTTCGCCACGAAGGGAAGATTGGAGACAGGATGGTAATTATTTAAAGCAGCTGGGTCCAGTGAAGGCTTCTTGAGAAGGGGCCGCACCACCGCCTCTTTCAAGAGGGTCGGAATGACACCCTCCACCAAACAACATACTAACTTGCACATATTTTTCAAATATATTTTTGTATTTCAACTGTTTTTTCACTTTTTAAGGGGGATTTATTATGTTGATGTGTTCAAAACTGTTTTATAACAGTTTTGCTTCCTGCAATCCAAATGATATTGATCATGAACAAGAATCATGTAGCTGGTGCAACTGGGGTACATGCAGGGCAGCAAGAGCTGGCCTCAAGTTGCAGTGGTTTCCTATGGTGGAATACTCAACACGTTGAATAATTTGGCTCCAATGGAATAACAGACAACTTGTAATAACTCAACAAAATATTACAACTGAAATTCTAAAAACAAAATACATTTTGCACTGAACAATGCTAGGTTGAATTCATTCCTATACAATATGCTGCACTGTTTGAGAGGATTTTTGTATGTTATGGGAACTGTGAAAAAGCAACCACAAAGAGGAAGACATAAATCATATCTACATTACTTCTATTTCCTGTATCGTTCAAATTCAAAGCAAGCCTAGACTATTTTTCACAGTCTTTTTTTCTAACTATCAGGGCAATAGTTACCATAGATGCAACTATAATCTATTCTGCCCTTATTATTGTTCTTATATTATTTATGAGTAACTATTAGCTCTCATTTATTATATAAATTGGGCAAAACAATCTATTGAGCTTAGCTATTTATCCAGCTGACCATTACTCACTGTGGACTTAAGACATTCTTATTTAAAAATCACCCCACAACCTAGACCAGAGGTCTCCAACCTTGGTCTCTTTAAGGCTTAAGGCTGAGGACTTCTGGGAGTTGAAGTCCACAAGCTTTAAAGGGACCAAGGTTGGAGACCTCTGACCTAGACAATTGCCAAATAAATAGTATCCTTTAACTTCTAGAAATCTATGAAATATAATCGTGAAATACGGTACGTCATAAAGGATTTTTTTTAAAAAAAATCCATATTAAACCATTTGTCAAAATAAGAAAATATAAACCATGGAAAAATCAAATGTTGCAAACATGAAAAAGGAAATATTTAAGCATTAGTAGTCAGAATTAAAATGCAAAGTTCTGCCAAATTCATTTACTATCAATACTTTTTTTTAAAAAAAAACCAAGGTCCTGGGGCAGGGAAAAGCAACATTTCAAAAGGACAGTATGACTACCCAACTAAAACTGAAACTATACATTTAGCTTTTTCCACAAAACAAGCAACCAACTGTGTTCAGATCCCTGCGTTGATGCTATAGAGATTTCAACAAAATAGAGCTGAAAACTCCATCTGAATGAGCAAAATGTTCTTGCCATTTATACAGTGTAACAGTAATCCACCAGGGAATAAAGGTCAAGGCTGCCCTTTGGGTCATTACCGAATCATTTGAGATGATCTGCGGTAAGGAAAATCGAAGAGTGTGAGTATGCTGCAAATGGCCTGACCTCCATCCAATTTTTGTCTCCATCTGTCTAACCGATATGAGGATGAAAGCTTTTTACAGGCTTCTTTTTAAATCCATGTTGTAAGGCACGAATCGGTTTGATATAGCGTTAATAAGGGGGAAGTAGGCTTCTCTGACACAGAAACACATTTAGATTGTTATTCTTTATCACCTGAAGTATGTCCTTCTCTCAGAAGTTACTTTCCTTACATCTGTAAATTGTTAACAAAATGTCTTAAAGATAGCTTCACTTTGCTGGGGATGGCAGGAAAGCATCCAATTTGCAGCCTTCCACAAGACTAACTTTCAGGACAAAAGAGTCTTCCACAAAGACAGTAAGTGGAACTGACAGTAGAAGTTACTTTGTGCAGCATACCTTCTTTTTTTAAAAGGTTTCATTTGCTCAGGGAAAAGAAAAACAGTTTTCAGGACAACCTGAAATAGCCAACATACACATAGTCCAAAGAATATAATCAGGGTAATGGCCAATTAACCGGTGGAACAGCTTGCCTTCAGAAGATGTAGGTGCTTCATCACTGGAGATTTTTAAGAAAAGACTAGACAGCCACCTGTCTGAAATGACACTGAGTCACCTGCATAGGGCAGGGGGTTGGGCTAGAAAACCTTAAAGGTCCCTCCCTTCCAGCTCTATTCTGATCGACTGATCATAACTTATTGCCTTTAAAGACATGAAAGAAAAGTTGCCACACATTTAAAATTGAGATGTTAAATAGTCACTGCAACTTCAATAATTCAAAATATACAGATAGTTCTGAACTTACAACCATTAATTTAGTGACCAAAGTTACAACGGTACTGAAACAGGTGACCGACTTACAACCATCTTTCACTTATGACCATTGCAAGTATTCTCATAGGCACGTAATCAAAATTTGGACGTTTGGCAAGTAACTCATAATTATGATGGTTGCAGCATCCCAAGGTCATGGGATCACCTTTTGCAACTTTCTGACAAGCAAAGTCAATGGGGAAGCGAGATTTACTTAACAACAATGTTGTTAACTTCACAACTGCAGCAACTGTGTTGCTAACTTAATAAGTGTGGCAAGAAATGTCATAAAATAGGGCAAAAGTCACTTAATTGTCCTGCTTAGTATCAGAAATTTTGGGCTCAATTGTGATCATAAATCAAGGACTACCTGTACAACTATTGCTGTACTCACCTACCTCACAATACCGTGCATTATTAGCCGCCATATTTTTAAAGCTAATATGCTGGCTAGGATGATGGGAATTGATAATCCTTCACCTCTGGAAGGTGCCAGTTGGGAAAAGGCAGTGCTGTTTTCTTATTTCGGCCATGACGGCAATGTATTAAGAGGCTCTGTGCCATATCTGGAGGTTTAAGCCCCCACAGTATATCAATGTCAATCAACAGCATGTCAAGCTAAGATGCAATTCAGGTAAGTGCCATTGCCAAATGTTCTTTTTCCCAGACGTGCTTTAAGATTATTTTTATTGCTTAAAATTTAATTTGTTCCAACTCACATCTCCATGACAACACCGGCTAGCCCTGCAAATCATTTGGGTAATTGGATACCTTATCTCTCTATTGCTCTCAAATCGAATGATTCTGCTAGAATTGTAACAGCCAATCATGTTTACAGGCCTCCTGAGTAATAGACTTAGAAAAGTAGCCACATTCATCTCCTATTTACAGCCATATTAACCATTACACAAAGAAGTTGTGAAGGTGGCCTCCCAATATATTTCAATTTATCTGTGTTGTCACTATTAATATTGCAATCAACAGAAAGAGTTGTGAAGCCATAATCAAACAGATTAAATTCAGATTGATAAAGAGGTGTGTGTGTATACACATAAACTAGATGAGCTTTGATCAACGACTGCCTAAAAAATTAGTAAAACAGTGCATCACTTCAGTTCTATCAACCTTATGTCATATAGAACTGTGCATGCACTTTAAAAATGATTGCTACATAATAATTATATATCATGAGTCCATGTTAAAAAAAAGCAAATATGCAGATGATATTAATCTTAACATGTCAGAAACAAAACCTACATGTTATTGGCAGCACCAATGCAAGTAGATAATAAATTCAAAAAGCCATCCATGTTTTTCTGAGTAATTCATTCATATTTTTATTCACAAGAAGTTGGCATTGCAGTTTGATTGAAGCAGATTTCATTCTCTTTACTGGTTAGTGAATAAGACTGTTAATTGATACCTTTTTATTTCATGTCATACTATGAGTTCTGCACATTCTGTTCTTTATCAGAACAGCTTCACTGATTCAGTTAATTGTGGATCAAGTCACATGTACTACATGTCAATGCATTCCATACACTTAAAGTAAGAGGAACAACTGGGAGGGGGGTCTGTTCTGATTATATACACTTCTGCATTTATTATAAATAACTGCACATATGTTGGATTGTCTTTTCTTGACATAAGAAATAATTACGATATGCTATTCTTAGCACATCGTATCATTTTCAATCTTTTACTAAGCAATTTTATAATATATGAGATATTGCTACTTCTGTTAAAGAAAACTACAATGTGTTTTCTACCCAGATCCATTCTATTTCAAAATATTATGCATATAATTAAAAGTATTAAAAGGTACCCTTGAGCTCAACTGCAGGTGATTACATGGGCAAATCCATAGAAGTATATTGAAATGGATTGATACTGCTCTCTTCTGGGAGTATGTGTGTGTATGCAGCTTTACAAGATTTTTTAAATGGAAAAAATACCCTAAATTGCTAAATATTTTGCTTTTACTCTTATCATTCTTGAAAGTCGGCCAATATATAAACTTTGCATAAACAAATAACCACTATCGTTTCATGCAGTCCGATTGATTACATATTCAAATATAAAAAAAATTGTCACATATTTTTTAGAGCAGAATGCGTGAATGGTTCCCCCCCTTAAAGGAACAGCACTTGAAATTAATAAAAGTAGCATGAGTCTATCTCTTTGTCTTTGTTTGCACATCTACTTAAGAATGGTAAACAATCATCCCACAAAGTACAACACACAACTTCTGTCTCCTCCCATTAACAGCAAGGGCAGAGTTGCTTGAAACTTATCACTGTGGCTTGAAAACCAATTAAGGTTAGAATGACACTACATCAAGTATATTATAGCTTAACCCTAAACTGATATGTCACAACCATGGGTACTTGCTGTGGTTTTCAATTAAGCCAATTGTAATATTAGTTACAGAGTTGATTAGAGTATCAAAATGTAATAAACCATCAACATCTTCCTGTTATGGGCATCCATTTCCTATATGTGTAAAAAACCTGAAAACCACAAAGGTGATTTACAGGTCATGTTACTTTGGCTACACAAAGGCGATAGTGATAGTTCTATATTGAATTCTAATCAGACACATTTACTGCCAAGTCATTCCATGGCTATACCTGAACCATATCTTTTATGTTGTAAGAGGTCAAGTATCAAATATAGATCTGTGAAAGTATCTTAAGAAGTTTTTTTTTTCATCCAGTGTTAAATAGTAACTCAATTAATTAAATTTGTGTAAATACATATAGGACCAAGTTGCAAGGGATGGACGGATGGAGCTAGGAGTATCATGTGCAGCTTTGGTTGGTTGGTTTGGGTTTTCTTGGCAAAGTGAAAATGAATTTGTTAACTTAGGCTACCTCTAATTAATCTAAGAGAATAATCCAAAGAATCATTTATAGTAGATTGGGGATGGACGTCATATCTTTTTACACTTATCATTCTAGCTAGACAGCAAACACAATCCTTTTTGCTCTGTTCTTCCACAAAATGGAAAATTACCTTTTGTTTTCATTCAGTAATCCACATAAGTCTTTCACATGGCTCAAAAAAAAGCTGCAGCACTTTGCTCTTTGAATCAATTCTCTTCTTAACCATCCACTAGATGTTCCAGCATAAAGAACAGTCCTTCCCTTCTAATTCAAAAATCCATACTGCCATTGCCCTTGCAAACTGCTAAACAAGCAGTATTGGCAATTCACTTGTGTTCAGTAATATATTTACTGCAAATCCCAATGCCTTGTCTCTTAGTGCAGTTTTTTTCCTATTGTGTATGTTCTTGTCAATACTCTGACTGGTCACCTTATTCCAAAAGCTACTTTGACCAATTGTTTACACAAGATATCAAAAGACTGAAAACAAGGATGGGACTGTCCTCGATTTTCTGTCCAACAATTTCTGTCACCAGTTCAAAAGGAGCATGCTACACAAGGGATGAACTAACTGGAAACACTTTTAATCATTTTAATTTAGGAGCTCTTCTGATTAACCAAGATAAGACTGAGATAACTATGCTACAAACATGCTGACCAGTATGCAATAACTATTTTTCAAGAAGCATATCCAAGTACAACAATTTCCTCTTTTCAAATAAAGATGTGTGGTTCGTTTCATTTAGGTTTATTTAAAACTTTTGTAAGGAGTACTGATAGAAATATGACACTATGAATATAACACTTCAAATGTCAATGATGAACTAATAGCGCAAAGGATTGTCTTACTGTGGTATTATATATTTAACATTATACAAAAAGAATTAAACATTCAATGTTAAATTTTTATGTTATCTGCACACCGCCCTGAGTCCTCCGGGAGAAGGGCGGTATATAAATCTAAATAAATAAATAAACTTCTAAAGGGCAAGATCAAAATGTAAAGAAAAACTAGAACTTAAGGGGTAGGATCGATCCTTTGCAACCTGTTCTCCAACATTAGGCTTCTCTGAACTGACCTTTGGGTTATAGGACACTGACAAAATTCATTAGCGTTCAAATATGTTCACCTAGTATCTTGGTGACAGGAAATCAAGCTACCGAGAAAGTCAGAAAGCAAGGCATGTCAATAAGTAAAATACAAGCAGCCAAGCAAAAAGAAATCTATTTTTAAAAAGCCAATCTTTTGCTGAGATGGTAATTCTGAGTTTGAGGATATATTGCATCACAATCCAGAAATAAACCTTGATTTATGCTGCTCCACACAAAACTGTTAGGTAATATTTGAACTTCTTTATGCCTGACAATAGTTTGCTTTAAAGAAGTTACTAGTTTCACAAATTCATTTGAGTTCCCACTGGCAATTTAAATTAATGAAGCCAGATTAAAAAGTAAATGAATGAAGATTACTAAAAACATCATGACCATTCCTATTCAAAGAACTGTGCAAAATCAAGAAAATGGCTGAATTGTCTGAAGCCATCTACTACTTATGATGTCACGAGCAACCATCAGGAGATACGGCTGTTGAACACAGACAGCTTTGTGAGTGGCTCCTTAAAAGAAAAGACTGTTAGCACCAGGCTCCATTTTTGAAGTTGTAATTATTTGGAAGCGAGAAGGCAGCAAGCCAAACAGAAAACCTCAGCAGGGCAGAGTGACAAGCTTGCCTGAAGGCAGGTCAGAAAGATCATAGCTGTCCTCTCAGAAGAGACAAAGGCCCACCTGTCACTTTTAGAATGGCAGGAACTCAAACACTGTAGTAGTTTATATAGTCTGTCTGTGGGTTCAGTAGTGATCAATCTTTATTTGGCTGACTGCCACTGAACTAAGGCTAACCTTACCCCTAAACAATTGGGGTTTTAACACACAAGGAGGTTTACTTTCTGGTTTACTCTGAAGGCCATCAGACAGGAATTATGAGAATGACACTGAGAAAACATTTCCCATGTAGCTACTAATATCCAAGAAACCTTTTATCTTGGCAGCAAATTTACCACAGTAATCATTGCTAACCCTGACTACCATAATGAGTAAGTATTTTTAAAAATGAAACTCATAACCTTTAAGCAATTCCCTAGAAAGATCTATATCAGCCCTAGACTGACTACCAGTATAGTTTTTGAAATATATATATTTATCTATATATCTAACACAATATATATATTGTGAAGCCGAAAGCACCAGCCTGAAGATGGCGAGTGAGACCTCGCTGAAACGTTGCATGAATACTCTGATTCCTACA
>JANHFO010007967.1:179755-190691 GCA_032468095.1 Pareas carinatus | reverse complement strand
TTGCTTCCTTATTTCCTTCTTCTTTCCCTCCATTCCTTCCTTCCTCCTCTCTCTTTTTCTCCCTCCTTTTTCTTTCCTACCTTCCTAGTTTCCTCCCTTTTTTCTTGATATGAGATGCTGTGTTGACAGGTGTGCTGTAATGCTTCTTAAGTATAAGTCTTATACTAATCACTCAGTTCTGTTGTCACATACCTTCATATATTAGCTGTAAAAACAACACTATGGTGTATTCATCCTTCCAATTTTGGACCTCACTCCACATATTATTCTGCTTTTACAGTTTGTATGAAATACATGCTCATCGAGTAATAAGGTAATAATTTATCTTGTGCCTTATGAACAATAGCTCATCCATAACTTTCAGCAACTCCTTTAAGGAGCACATTTATTGAATAAAATATGTTTGATGCAAGAAGACACCTCAAGACAGGGAACTTATGAACAGTGTTCCTTTTGACAAACTGTACATTCAAAACAGAACATCTGACTTCTGTAGGATTATCTTCATAGCTGGCAATGCTTTCCTAAAGACTGGTAGACTATAAAACAGTGTTGCCAAAACAAAATCATGTTGGATCAACAAGGGTATACCCATTTAGGATAACAGTAAATCCTCCTTGGGAATCCAAAAGTTCAAAATAATGGTATTGTGCTGAATTTTAAGTGAAACCAGAAGAGATTGTTCCATGAAGAAGAAGAAACCCTTAGGAATTTCTCACCAGTGTTGCTATATTTTAAATCTCGAAGCAGGGGACCCAGCTTATGGGCAACACAGGCATGATTTGTTTATTTTTGTTCCTTTAGCAGAGTAAAACTACAGTTAAACTACAACAGCCTTGGTGGCTCAGTGGTTAGAATGCAGTATTGCAAGCTAACTCTGCCTGTTGCCAGGAGTTCGATTCTGCCTTCCATCCTTCCGAGATCAGTAAAATGAGAACCCAGATTCTTGGGGGCAATATGCTGATGCTGTAAACCACATAGAAAGTTTTGTTAAAGCACTATGAAGTGGTTTATACGTCCAAGAGCTATTTCTATTAATCATTCAATTAGATGAAATGGCTCAAGTATTCTTTCATAGCCTAAATCTGTGTCACCTAAATCTGTACTGTTGAATGAAATCATGAAAACTCTACTAAACTGGTGCTAGGGTTTGCAATCGTAAGTCTCAGTTACTATTCCAGTGTACTATTACAGACTTTGTAAAGCAATGTTTTGTGATATGAAATAGTAGGAGGAAACAGTTTGTGTCATTGGACAGTGGGCTCCAACCTATGGAAAGACTCCTGAATCAGCTTTTGTAGGAATAGAAAGAAGAGTTATTGATAGAATAGAATATTTACAAATCATGGTTGAACTGTGGGGTCCTTCGTGTTTTTTTGAGCTTGGTGAGTTTTTCTGCAGATATTTCATTACTGAATTAGACAACATCAGCAATGTTGATGTTACTTAGTTTGGTAGCACCAAGGACTGCACAAAAGATGTATTGATAGGAAATATCTGAAGTAAGTAGGCAAACTTAGCCCCTACATCCTACCAGGGCTGCATTGCATTTTGTCTGCCTAGAGAACAGAAATGGGAAGAAAGATCCTGAGACTAGCAATCATATAAACAAAGAATAGGCAGACTAAGAGATAAAGAGAAGCACAGACAGAATTCCTAACCATGTACACTTCATTTAACCTTGTCAGTAGAATTATGTAGTTCTGAGAAACAGTACAACTGAAGTCATATTTTCAACAAAAAGCAAATCCCTCTGCTTCTAAACCGATGTTTGAGATATGAAACACAAAGGCAAGGTTTATGGTATGACATCACAAATTTCTGCCAGTAAATCTATTTTAGCTTTATGAAATCAAAAGTCTCTGGAAGCTAAACCAATGTTTATGGCATGAGATCAGAATACTACCACTAAACCACTGGCTTCTTTACAAAATTTCCACCCCTATGAGCTAACGTGTTTGTGGTATGAAATCATAATTCCCTAAGAGCTAAACCAAATCAGAGTCTTAGTGACTTGAAATCACAAATCTATGTTACCAAGTCAGTGTTTTAAAACTCTGCACCTTTGAAATGCCCACACAAATGTCAAATCATGACTTTTGGCTTCC
The DNA here is from genome assembly GCA_032468095.1 of Pareas carinatus. Classification (NCBI taxonomy): domain Eukaryota; kingdom Metazoa; phylum Chordata; class Lepidosauria; order Squamata; family Pareidae; genus Pareas; species Pareas carinatus. The sequence goes on along the minus strand of JANHFO010007967.1, from coordinate 188,583 downwards.
TGTGGACAGCAGCATCTTAGATACTTGCTGGCCTCACCTCTCCTTCATCATACATCAATCTGGAGACAGAAAGTGTGACACTATTCTTTAGACTACTGCTGAGAACCTCTGACCTTCTGGCTACTTGGTATCCCTTGCCCTGCTGTCATTGGTCTCTGACACTCCAATCCAGATATTTGGGGTATTTCTCTATTCCCTTCTCATTTTGCAGGACCGTAATATAACTAGAATGAACAATCAATCCAAATATGCAATATTACCCAGTGCCCCCAAATTTTCAGCTAGACTTGTCTTTTTCATCTACCAGTTGAAAACCAATTTAAAAGTGGGTGCAAATTAGTAGAAGAGAAGGCGATTCAGATATATACCTCCAATCTTTTCTGTGCAGTTGTGTAGTCTGCCAATGCTACTCTTCCAGAAATAAGTGGAATGCTAACATCAGCACTGAATCGCTCCTGGTAGCAGTTTCTTGTGGACTGATGGGTTTTGAATGGATTGATGGATGGTTCTTTCAACTTAAAACAGCATCTTAAGAATGTTCATTGTTTATTCATGGCTTCCTGTCTTTTACTATCTTTACTGTGAAACATTTATCAATAAGGTCCTGAAAGTGGGGAAAAAATAAGGTTAGTTTTTAAATATTACAATTAGTAAGCAAAAGACTTTCTCCTCCCCTGAAATTTATTACAGTTATGCAACATCAAGGTTGACAGATGCACTATTTTGTACTGATTTACAGTGTTGTTTTTAATCTGTGGCGATAGCTTGATGTATTTTCTAAAATAAGTAAGAGGAAGGAAACAATAGTGTAGATAAAGGGAGAAAAGGCAGAATGACTGTAAAAAATTGGTGTCAGTATGTTTTTGGAAGCAACATGCTTACTTAATAAAACCACATACACATAGAGATGCATGTTTAATATGAATGCAAAATATGCAAATGCTGTATAAAGATATTGGCTAGTAACATGGCCTGTTGGGGAAAATGAATGTTTCTCAACACAAATCACTTTATTATATGTAAGTGGGATTAAGATGTATCAGGGAAATTATAAGAGTAAATTGACCTCAGTGGTTTGGGGTACTTAAGTAATTTGTGTGTGCAGAAGCAACAAGGAACAAATTGGCTGGGCAGATGTTATGAGAGATGTTATTTAACTATATTAACTCAAATTTGTTGCCTTCGGGAGCTACTATACCTATAGATTACTGCAACTGATTAGGATCTACAATTTGTACAGGGTTTATAAAATATTTGAGTTTAAATCTTTCTTGAAATATATCACAATTTTTAAAATTAAATATAGCCATATATATAGATGGTACTTCAGTAGATCCTATTCAGTGGTTAAGCTCCCATTACATTTTTGAGGCATGATTAATATTAGCAAAGTGACTATTACATTGAGATTAATATACATTTTAGGAGTGCCAATGCTAATCCCTAATAGATATTTTATACAGCTAGATTAGTTAATGATAAAATCTTTATGGTGGGCTATAACGTTGGTCAAATTGAAATTACTCTATAATGATGGTAGCTTCATCCTACCAGATTTTAAAACTTATATCATTGAGTTTTAAATCATCTATATTGTTTAGAAATGAGACCTTTTATGAATAGTTTCCTCTATATGCCTGTTTTGGACAACAAATGTATAACAGCTCAGAAATCGTGGCAGGTCATAACATCCAGGCATATTTGAACAGACATAATATTTTGATTCCAATTCTCATGAGAAAATCACATTGTGGAATAACGCAAATTTCAAAATAGTGGAGAAGATGTTTCACTAGACTCTTGAACAAAGAAAGGATCAATGTCTTAAATTAGTTTATTTCTAATAGTTGTTTTAATGTCTTGGGAAGCTTACATCTAAAATATGATTTAGTTACAAAATTGACCTGTCAAAATATACAATTAAAACCTGTATTAATTAAACAGTTCTAGCTGCCTCTTAGAGACAGCAGCAATTTTAGAGTTGTGGCACTTGAATGGAAATCAATGATTTAATATAAATAGAAATTTATTACCAATATATCTAAATTGTGCAATGAAGAATTTGAATATCCAGTTTTGGAGAATCATTGGGTACATAAAATGTACATAAAATATATTTCTTATAATTTAAAAATAAAATTAATCAGAAAATTTTATTTCATGTTTATTAATTCCCACAAAGAATGAATAGATATTAGAGTCTTTTAAGACAATTTGAAGGTTCTTTATCTCATATGATCTGATTTTGTTCAGACATGTTCAGACATATGTTTGACTTCAGACTGCTACATGTATAAAGACAATCTTGGAAAGAAATGATATAGTTAAGGATGTTGAGCTATATTTGAAAAACTGTCATTGCATGAAAAACATTAGCTTTCTCATGCTTCAGGTTCAGCAGAGGTTATTTAATATACATTATAATTGAAAGAAACATACCTGTTTAATTTTAAGGAATAGTTTAGAATATGAGTATCACTCTATTTTTTAAAAGGCCTCTGTGTTAAAAATGAGAAATCTAAACCATGAAGAAACAATATGTTTCTTCGTGATTTAGATTTAATGATAATGCTAAGGATTGGATTAATTTTATATTGCTTTCTATAGTTATTAAATGGATCCTCCTTCCTTTTTTCCCTCTGTTAATTAGTTTTCTTTTTTATCAAGTTTATTTTATTTTAATAATTGTAATATATGTTATGTTTTCTTTCTTATTTGTACAATCACTATTAGTGTACTTGTGTTTCATAAATTTTAAATAAAAATTCTAAAATGCTGTACCTATGTCCATATTTTTATTATTATGCTTACGGCATTTATTTAAGTACAATAATATAAGTATTACATTACATTACATAACATAACATACTTCTTTTCCTGTAGCAAATCCTTAAATGTTAAAAATCAATCAGTAATTAATAAAGGTTAAAGTTCCCCCTGCACATGCATACTAGCTGTATCTGATTCTAGGGGCGGTGTTCATCTCCGTTTCTAAGCCAAAGAGCCAGCACTGCCTGAAGACATTTCCGTGGTCATGTGGCCGGCATGACTGAATGCTTAAGGTGCACAGAGCACTGTTACCTTCCCACTGAAGTGGTCCCTATTTTTCTACTTGCATTTCTCCAGGTTTTCGAACTGCTAGGTTGGCAGAAGCTGGTACAAGTAGCGGGAGCTCATTCCATTAAGCAGCGCTAGGGATTTGAACTGCTGAACTGCCGACTTTCCGATCAACAAGCTCATCATCTTAGCCGCTGAGCCACCGTGCCCCTCAGTGGTTAATATTGCCTGAGTGATTTCCTTTCCCATCAGTGACATTGCTACAGTTGCCACTAAGTCTTCTACCACCATTATCTAGGTTTTTTGAGGTCTCGTTGCTACAACCCAATTCTTCCTCCAGGTTCTCTACCAGACACAGATGTCAGTATTGGAACTTCTTTTACAGTCTAACCTGCTGCCATTGTTGCCCTAAGCCATTGCTAAGTGTGAACACTGACAAATTAACCAGACTTTCTCAGTCTGAGGATGCATGTTGCATGCCTTTTTGCTTTTGAAGGGGGAAAGAATGGCCTATAGAAGAATGTCTCCACAACAGTGTCTTAAGGAAAAACAGGATTTTCCTGCAGTTTTCTGAGGGTAATTGAGACAATGTGCAGCAGAGTGCTACAGACGTAGTGCCAGAGCGCATTGTTTCTAAATTAGGACTGTTATATTTGCATTATAACAACTTTCGGTTTAACATGGCATGTTTCTAAGACAGCAGAAAGGTCCCTGGTTCCTTTCCTTGTTCAGCTTGCAGTCACCTCATTACATTCCCCGTATTATTCAAAAGCCAGGCCGCAGATGCTCTCATTAAGGTGTGCTTTGTGATCATCGCAATGGAGTGTAATTGTTGCTTTATTCATGAAAAGGTTAACATATCCTGGAGGTGCTGTTAAAGAATTATTCACACACACAGTCATGCCAGCAGAGTGATAGCCATTATTAGCCATTCGTCATTCCTCATTCTGTTTTAGAAGTTCCGTTCGACTGCTTGGGGAATTGCCATGCCTGATGACTAGTGGTTTTCTGGGCATTTAAATATGAAAATATATGCACTCTGTATTTACTGACTGGCATTCATGATGCGAATCTACTGATTGGCAATTATAGCATATTGTATTTAGGATTGGCTCTCAGATTACATTGTCCATATGAATAATATAGAAATCAGATGTTGTCCTAAACAGTGCCCTGGCTTGCATACGTATCATATTAACTGAAGTAAATTGAATCAATCACAGTTGGCTGGATTGTTTGCAAAATGAGCTATAAACCATGATTTACAAGCCTGAATAACCAAATCTGCTCAATAAGCTAAACCAAAGTCAGAGAAACCATATTATAGCCTCACATGAGGTGCCAACTCAACTTTTGTGTAAAAATATACTTCCATTCTTTTCCGAGACCCCCAAAATTATTGTGTCTTCATTTTTATGTAGAAACCATGAAAGCTTATGCAACTACAGCGTAAGAAAACGGAAACGATTCCTTCCTTTCACAAGGTTTCCAAACCTTTCTACACAATCTACATTTGCTTTTGAGGTAGTATTTTTTCTAATGGTGGGACAGTTTGATGTAAGTGTTGTTTCTCAGACAGAAGCTTAGCTGGAATCAAATAAGCAAAATACTTGATATCTCACAGTAGAAACTCAATCAAATAATTCAGCTCTTATATATAGTAAAAGAATTAATAATGGACAAAAATAGAACTTTATGCATTCTGCCAATAGTTCTCCTTGAAACTAGAAACTATAGCATGATATTGTCTCCCCACCTCAATTTGAGAAAAATGGTATCCAAAGATATGGACCAGTGATGACGAACTTATGGCACTCAGTGCCTAAAAGGTTACTCATCACTGATATAGACGCTTCAGAGGACAATTTTAGATGGCTACAGAGATATCATGGAAACCAAAGTATGTCACCTGGTTTTCAATTCTTATGATTAGTTTTCTTCAGGGCCTAAGAAGACCAAATTCATCTAGGAAAGAGTATCATTCAGCTATATTTTTCATACATTGGAAAATTAGTCTTTTTATTATAATTAATTTTCAAATTACAACTTGATAAATAATATTTACGGCAGGCTTCATGACAGACTTAATAAAATAATTCAGTTGCAATACTTACTTTGTACAACACGGAAATTATACACCACAGATGCCTGTAATATTTGGGTCAAAATAGACAACTTTCTATCTGTCAGCTGCTTGTTAAAGGACCGGTGCATTTTTCTGGGTTTTTAATCACCCAGAGAATAGTATAAGGATGTAGATACCAGTGTTTCCTTGTGTGATGTTGTATACCTTGAGCAATGTATTTGCAGGAAGATACAAATGGAGATAGATGGAAAATAACGTATGCAAAATCTACATAGAGCAGGCCGTAGAGACAGAAGTGTTTGCTCAGGTAGTTCTCTGCTTAAGTTGTATATAAAGATGAAGTTTAAGAATACTCAAGAGATGATTCTTAAAACAAGAGATTGTTCTCAAATGAATTGGATATAACAATGAAATTCTAGTGAAAAATACCAAGAGATATGATAAAAGTGTTAAGCTAAGATGGGTCAAACTTTGTTAGAAGTTAAAAAAATGGATAGGAATACTAGTATGGTCATAATATATAATGAGGTGATGATCATGGTAAGCTTCATATCTTAATTCTTCTAGAATGTAAATATCCCTTCCCAGCTAGACTTTGAATTGAGTGTGTATTCATGCACATTAAATTAAGGAAATTAAAGCTTTTAGTTTAGGTACTGCATATATTTTTGTAACCTGAATCTCTGAATATGTAAAAAGAAAACAAGAAAGTGACTAATAGCACAATGGTATCCAAAGCAACCAGATCTGGTTTTGAGACTCAATTCTGTATACTTGGTACTGATCCTGCTGGCTAAGGAATTGTGGAGTTATTTAGAGCAGGGATCTCCAACCTTGGGGACTTTACAACTTATGGATTTCAACTCCTAGAATTCCTCAGCCAGCTTTTCTGGCTGAGAAATTCTGGGAGTTGAAATCCACAAGTTGTAAAATTTCCAAGGTTGGAGACACCTGATGTAGAGGACACCCAGAATGGGTAAGAGTATAGACTCTATGCTTTACATATTTATACTGGTAACTGGGACTCTAGTTTTTTCTGTCTGTTCACCGTGCTTGGGTTATTTGGTGGTCAATTCTGCATTCTCTACCAATTACAATTTAAAATGGCAGCAGCATAGAAGCAACTTCTAGTTATCTTCATGGTGATTTGGACAAATATGTTGGTATAAGATAATGCATGTTGAACTTGTCCCAGTCCCATTCCAGGAAGCTGCACTAAGTAAGCCTGGCTGCCTTAAAAGGTTAATCAGAGTCAGATCTGGTAGCATTTGTATGGGTGACCTTCAGGAAATCCTGGCACTATAGGCTAAGCTGGAAAGTTGGAAAAACATCCTGGAAGAAGGAAATGGCAAACTTTTCCAATACTGTTGACAGGAAAACTGCATGATGAATGCAGAAGGAATCAGGGCTTAATTCTGTAACCCCCAAGGCATCAATGAATCACATTTTGATTATAAAAAAGTGTGATGGTTGGTTTTTTTTGTCATTTTACTTCTCTTTTGATGCATGTGTTGATTGAGATGTCAACAACCTGCCAAATACTGACAACTTGGCCAAGGCAACTTTGCTTAGCTAATTGGCCAGTATGTTTCCCAATATGTGTACTACTGACTTAATTAGATAATTTAATAAATGTTTGTATGTATTGTATGGGACAGTGGCTATCCACTGAAGTTTTATTTACTGGCAACATATGGCAGTCTGGTAGATGATTGCCAAAACGACATTAAAAAACTGTATTATTTTTAATTTCCTTCACAATTTTCAGCCCGTAATATTTTTCTGCTATTCTTCTTAGCTTCATCTCCAAATTGCTAAGAAGCAGATTGGAATGAAAAGCTTATTTTTTTTCCCTCAAGGCCACCCAATTTGTTTTATGTCAGAGAGCAAAATATCCAGATGGGCTATCCATGTAGCACTACAGAATGTTGATGAAAAAAACCCATAGAACTCAATGGAAGAATTCTGCATGGCTAAATAGCATTCTTAATAGCAAGGCGAGAAAATTGAGGCTTAGGAGAGCCACTGTAGCTAGAAACAACTATGCTGGACTAGATTGCTATTACAGTCTGAATCATAAGAATGTGTTTTCATGGATGTCAGGTTTTTGTGAGTATGCACTTGTGTGTTTGAAAGAAGAAAAACCACTGCCAGGGTCCCCCATTTTTGTGTTTCTCTTGAATGCTTTTCAGAGAGGTTTTCATGTCGAGTGGCAGCTCCTTTCTACACCAACGAAAATCATCTTTCTGGTTGTGATATGCATGCGGATAAAAGTTCTTTTGTGCAGCTATACAATGAACAAAATATAGAAGGAATGCACAGTATTACTGGAGAGACTAGAAGTTAATATAGTGCATGCTTGACTGGAGGCATTCCTTCTCAAGAACAGCCTTAAAAGGCAACACTGTAATTTAGCTGGGGAGAAAAAAAGGACGAGGTAGGTCCTTAAAATAGTGATATGATTGGTTGCAGTCGATTAGAGTAGACCATCCTCTTTCAATCTAACCTGATACAATCTAGACAGTCACGGCAAGGCAGAATTCTATTAGACCATCCTGGTCCACTGTTGATAATAGAAATACTGCAATAAATGGAAGAATTGAGCCTCAAAGCATTTCATTTTTAGATAAGAGCAGCATTGTTATTCTAAAATAACTGTTAAGCCGCTATATTTTATATTCTTAAAATATAGCATTTTGAAGCCAATACTTTAAAGATTTTGCTCATCCAGAATTAACATATGCAAGGGTCATAACCTATCTCGCTCTCTAAATCCTATTCAGGTTGCCAGAGCTACATCTTCCTTTACAATACTGCCCTTCTGTCTACACATCCCAGTTTTCTGCATTACCCCCCACTTGCACAACTGCCAGGGTCACTCTAAGGCTACTGAACATGCTGAGTTCCCCTAGGATTTTTCAAGTTTGTTCTGTTTTATAATTAAGCAAGTCGGCAGACTCAAATTCACCCTGCATTGTTCTGTGTTATCCGATGAGCTATAGGGAGCATGACTTCTCTCTTGTTGCACTTGCCCTCTGGAAACACCATTCCCCCTTAATGTTGTTTGGCCTTCTTCCTATGCTTACAAGAGCCCTAAAAGCATTTTTTTTGGGGCGGGGGGTAAGAATTGTATTCATTTTTATACAAAAAAGAATGTGCTTACATATTTCAATTGACATCAACCAACTGGTTACATTTCAAACTTCTTTTATCAGTGTTTATCAAATTTGTTAAAACTATTTCAAACCTACTCCTTCCATCTTTTCAACCATATATCCAGTTTTTTAAATCCATTTTCCAAAACCTCTAAATATTTTCTTATTTTGTAAAACACTCTAAATTAATTACTATACAATTAACAAATTAACAATTTAACACTTTTGAACATCTTAACCATTCAACTAGTATTATATTTATATAATTATCCTCCAATATCCTCCATTTTCGCCTCCTTATCATATTAATCTTCTCATTATGCTAATGGTCATTTAGACTCCAATCCTGATATTTGTAGGGTTCTAGAGTCAAAACAAACTTCATATAATTTTTTTTCCTATTCATTTTTCCAATTTAGCTTCCATATTTATGTCTGTTTTAAGCATCCTGGATCTTTAGTAGTTCCCAATCTTAAAATCTTATAAAATATCTTACTAAAATCAATATATAATACATTTGTCAATTCCAT
>JANHFO010007967.1:114377-126445 GCA_032468095.1 Pareas carinatus | reverse complement strand
TGTAATAAGCCTTGCTAGCATTTAATGGTTCCAGAGATTTGTTGTGGAGCCATCACTTTGCAAGACAGAGAATACTTTAGCCTGAGTGGGTCCTAATAAAATTAAGTTACAGAAAGCTTGCATGCAGAGGTCTCGTTTCCTCTATACAGCATTGACATTGCTGCACTCTCCTCTGGCATTTCTCCCAGTTCAAAAGCTGCTAATAGCACATTATTTCTTTTGCAATTTCATTTTCTCCATATTATCTACCACACTGGCAGGTGGGAGAAAACATTGTTCCAATAAAAATGTCCTGATCCTATTTATTTAATAAGTTAAAACTTGGGGTCATTGTGAAAATGCCATGTTTAATAGAGGTCTTAAAACATTGAACTAAATAAATATCTTACATCTTGAAAACTCTATGCCCTGAATTTTTAATTGCTGGAACAAGTTGCTTCTGAATGGATTTAGTAGAGGCAGAATTATTGCTGAGATTATAATTTGGAACAAATGCTAGCTGCAGTTCAACATGAAGATCCTATGACATGTGTAATCAATACAATACAATCTCTTTAATCACTTAATTTCCATTGACACATTTAAGATTTTTGAAATAAATAAAAGAAGTAGAATTTGCCAAAATCGGACAAAAGGCATCATTTACTATTAAAGCATTTGTTCAGTTCTGTTTGGAGGCTTCTAATAGTCTGAAAATTCAATACCTTTAACTACACTAGAGTTTTTCCCCTCTAGAGGCTAAACTAACAATTCAAAGCTATCATACAAAAATATATTTGGAAAATCTACAATAAATATTGGAAAGAAAATTGGCCTAGCCTGTTCTACCAAACCATGATCTCAGGCTTTAAGAATCTTTTTTTTTTAATCTTGTATTTATAATCTAGGTTAAGCTAACACAAGATTTTTTTTTAGGCATTATCAGATCTACAACACATATTTTGAAATGTTGATTATATTTCTTCCTATGTTGGAAATGTAATAAATCTAAAGGGGCATTAATTCATGTAACTTGGATGTGCCCATTGATAGGTCTTTTTGTTTAGATATTATTATTACTAAAGTGAGCTAGAAACCTGGGAGGATATTAAGGTTGAAATATGTGCTTAAATAATATTTTAATAATATTGAGTGTGTGTGTGTTCTAAACCTATCACAAAAATGTATCTTATGACATGATGAATGTATTTTATGATTATGGTAATAATTTATCACTTGTAGCTTATATGTACATTGAAAATATATGCACCAGAGACAAATGCACCAGAGACAAAGTGTGTGTCCAGTCACACTTGACCAATAAAGAATTATATTAATTAATGAATATGAACATTTTTAGATACATCATACTACAACTGGATACAGTTGGGGGGGGAAGGTCATTATGTACTCATGAAAAGATTAATAGAATTCTCAAGAGTGTTTTTTTGAAATTTGATAGTTCTTGTTCCTCAGATTGGCTTTATATTGACAGAAAGTCCAGGTAATATGATTCCATCTTAAGACAAGACAAGACAAGACAAGACAAGACAAGACAAGAATTCTTTATTGGCCAAGTATGTCTGAACACATAAGGAATTTGTCTCAGGTGCATATGCTCTCAATGTAAGTACAATCTACAAGTGATAAAATCGTGATCACAATTCAGGTTTAATCTGTTTAAAAATGCAAGCTAATTTTCTTACATCATGGAAAACTAAGAAAAATAGCAATTATGTATTTTTTCCACTCTTGATTCTTCTTTTATCCTATTTACTTACATCTGTGCTGTTTGTAAGTTTGGTATATCTATTTTGTTTTATGTGGATTTTGTTAAAATGGTTTGAATTATACTCATTAATTTTGAACTTTTCTTACACTTATGACCATTGCAGCATCCCATGGTCACATGATCCAAAATTGGTCGTTTGAGGAGGATATTAAGGTGAATGAAGGTTTTGTGTCAGAGGCAGAAGTATCTCAGAATCCTGGTTTCATTAGAATAGTGAAATAAGATTTATGATGTCATGAAACCAATGTAGGTCTTTACATATTGGCATATAACATTGCAATGCATGTACAAGCTTATGTTATGATGCTTGTTTTGCCATTGGCTGGATGCCTATGGTCAACAGCCTTCCTCTTCTAAACTGGCACCCATGAGATGGGATAATTTCAGTGCTTCCAACTTCCACAAACTTTGGAAATCTAATCTCGGCATATCTGGAAGACACCAAGTGTCATCCTTAAAATAATTTAGCCTGAATTTGTATAGGGTTGTATTTTCTGGCATTTAATGTATGGGCATTGCAGAGGAGACTATATAATTCTAATTCTTCTGTACCTCCAGTACCAAGACAGTTCCTTATAACCTCTGAATTCTTCTCTGATATATATCATGCAAAAGCTGCTTTGTGAAACAGAAAGATAAATTCTTCTAAATTAGAATGCTATAGGATATTTCACCAACAGTATTACCAAACTAGCAGTAAAGTGTGCCAAGCTTCCAGTTTTTTTTTCATGCATGCCAGTCTCCTACAAATATAGCAGAAAAAGAATATAAAAAGAAGTTAACACTCAAAGCCAAACCTGCTAAAATTAGTTAACCAAATTACATTAAACCCTCCATCTGTTTGTTACATTATCCTGACAATGACAGCGGTAAAGCAAATTTGCTGACTGGTTTATTGACTGTGCTCCTTGTTCAAAAGAGAAAATTAAAATAAAGTCCTCCCCTGCAGTACATATTATTTGTACTTTAATTTTAAATTTACACAGATTGTGAAGTTTGTGGGAGGTATGGCAGGGGGAAGAATGGCTGCATATTTATTCTTTATTTTTTCTTCACAGACTGACTTCTAAAGCATATCTTTCTCCATAGTAACACAGCAATTATTGTTTTAATCATAATCATTAATGCTGTTCACAGTGAGCAGCTTTCCCACACAATTTTCCTTCTGGTTACCTAAGGCCGTTTCAATTGATGCTGAGGAATTTTGTTTCCCAGTTTGCATAAACCATCACGGAGCAGAGGCATCTGTTGCCTCTCAAAATCTGTAGAGTGGTGCATGCAGAACAAAAAAATTCTATCCCCTTTATACATGCATGCAGGGTAGAAACATATAAAAGTGCAGGAGCTTCAGTCAAAATGCCACATCTGGAATCGACTCGGTCAGAGATGGCTTACCTTTTAGACAACGAGTGCTCGGACAAGTTGCTGCTAATGAGTCGCACCTTGTGATGTCATCGCCTGATGCCGCGACTCTCTGAGCATGCACAAGGCCATGTGATGTCATCACCTGGCACCACTACCTCATTCTGAACATGCTCAGCTCTGGAGCAATGCTGAGGTGACTTGGCTCGCGTGCCAACAGAGAAGTCTCTGCATGTCTGTTGTGGCACGTGTGCCATAGGTTCGCCATCACTAGACTAGGATCACTGAGATCTGGAGTGGCAGCACCAACATGAGTCAGCTGTTCAACAGTGATGAGGAGCACTTGTATTGAGTGGAAAATTGCCACTAATTAGTTGGTAGAGTTTAGCTAAGTGTAGATTGCAGTATAGCTGGTGGACATCTCCACTTTGTCAACAGTCGAAAATCTGGCTGCACTCAATCACCTGGTGACTGTTTTCCCACTCAATGGCAGTGACTCAGGAAGGCCAGCTTTAGTGTTTTAGATGGCCTGGACACCTGAGTGCTAGCATTGAGAAGCAAAGGAATAAGTGTGGTGCTTGAGTTCAGTGGCTGTTGCAATGATTGTAGCTCTAGGTAGTGGTTATCACTGCATCTTTTGGGAACAGCACTGAATGAGAGGGTCTTATGCTATCTTATTCTACTTCTTTACAATGAATGTCTGAAGATTCTAAGTTGCAGTATCCAATTAGAAGGAAAAGAACTTTCAATATGTATTGTGAGTAGGTAGCATTGGATGGTGTTGATGGTCCCAATATGACTAAGAAAACAGACAGTGTTGGTCTATCTGGATAAGAAATAAACAAGGGACAATGGCAACCTTCCAGTCAGACACGAGGGTTATAGTATTGTTTTGTCCCCTGTGAGAACAGGTTGGGCTTGGTGGTGTGGTGAAAGGGCAGCAGCTGAGTAGGACCAAGGACTGAATGCCAAGTTAGAAATGCCCAACAGGGAGTAGTGGTTGGTTGTCAATTTCTAGGTGGATGAGTGCGCCTGGTCTGTGGGAAGGCTGGAGCAGACAATAATATCTTACTTTTTATATGGAAATATTAAGAGGGATTGGGATCAGGGTGCTCATTTTAATAATTTGGTGGTTCCCAGTCTAGTCTCAAGCCTCTGCCTTATAGGGTTCCACAAAGCTCCATTCTTTCTCCATTTCTATTTAATATTCACATAAGACTTTTGGGAGAAGCCCTGTGATAGCACAGGGTTGAGTATCATAAATATGCCAATGATAGCCAATTATATACCTCTTTCCTGACTTTGTAAATCAGGTCATCAAGGTCATCAAGGATTTTTTTAGTGACTGGTTGTAGGAACCTTTCTGGGGAGGAATGACAGACAATTTGATTTATTAAGGCACAAGGCTAGAAATTGGGAGACTATGAGTTCTAGTCCTGTCTTAGGCATGAAAAACCAGCTGGGTGACTTTGGGCCAGTCCCTCTCTGTCAGCCCAACTCACTTCATAGGACTGTTGTAGGGAAAATAGGAGGAAGAAGGAATATTAGATTTGTTCACCGCATTGAGCTATTTATAAAAAAAATATGGGTGGAATATTAAACAAACAAACAAATAGGGTCATGTTCAACTTTAGCAAAGCTGAGTAACTTTAATGTTGGGACCATTTGGATCTGGGGATTTCCCATATTTGGGTCTGAATGGGGTAGCATTTTCCCCGACAGAACTGGAGCACAATGTAAGATTCTCCCTAGACTCTTGACTTCTGCTTGAAGAATAGGTGTCAACTACAGCTGGAGAGGTGGGTTTTTTTGCCAAATGCCAATTGAACCTATTCCTAAACCAGGAGGGTCTTCTTACTTCTTACTTACTCATGCTTTGATCACCTGCTGCTTGCATTATTGCAATTTGTGTACATGATGTTGTTCTGGAAGTTTATGTGAAAGCTACAACTGGTCCAGAAAGGAGGACTTATGCAGGGATGCCTCCATATGTCCATGTAACACTTTAATTTTATGAATTGCGCAGCCTTCTAGTGGGTGTCTGGATGTAAGGTGTTGACTATCATCAAAAGACCTTCATGGCGCAGGTCTAGCTTATATGCGAGACAGCCTGTGTTCATTTTCTGCCCATCCTTTGGGATTGTTCCAGATCTCATCTATTAAATGATGACATATAAGGAATTCAGGAAGCATTTCTTTTCTATCACAGTGTCTGTCCTATGAAACAGCAGATTCCCCTGCAATTCAGATAGTCCTGACCTTCTGAATTAGGATGCTGCTGACCTTTTACAAGGCTTTGGGGACTTGAAGTCCTTCATTTAAAAGACTTTAAAGGTGATAACCAACCCCTTGAATTGAACCCTGAAGCAAAATGGTACCCAAAGCAGCTTGCATAACAGAGGTATTATATGTGCAACTCAAGAGATGCCCAAAACTGTTCTCATTGCCAGGTTCCCCACCAATTGTAATCTCCAAATACTCTTTAAGAGTAACCTCATGTACAGCCCAGTACTGTAGTCCATATGAGAGATGACCAGAGTATAAGTGACTGAAAGAAGGGCTTTGACCCCCTTGTTTTTGCTTCTGTTTTTTAATAGACTATTAGCCATCAAGAGTCTCCTGACAAGTGAACAGCCATATAAATGAGGGAAGGGAAGTGGAGACTCTAGGATGCCCTCCCCTCAAAAAACCCTGTACATATGTCTAATTTTTTAAAAAGTGGCTATGTGGATTTTTTGCAAGACAGATACAATAATCCTACTGATATGTGACAATAACAGGAGCCATGTGTTTATTTCTGCATCCAGGGTGAGACTGAAGTCAGCATTTCCATGAGTTTACTATGACCTTGCTGGCACAGGTGTGACGATGTTTTGAAGTATTGTTAGGCGCCTCGAGTGTCAATTCAACAAAATGCTTCCAATGTTTTCCAATGATGAAAGATTCTTCCCATGAAGCCAGACTGATACCAACACTGGATTTGTTTGGGTACCAAATAAAGATCTGTCTATTCCAACATTTTAAGAGTTGGTAGCTATAACTTGAGGATTTTAAATAATGATGTATGGTACTTTTAACATAGTATCCATCAGATGTTAGCATTACTGAACATTTGTACTATTTGCACTGAATAAATCTCATTCTAAGGTTTACTGATACCAATCAGGTTCCAAATAATTTATTGAACTTTTATTAAATATTGATTTAATATCAAATTTTATCATTAGACATATTGGCCATGATTCCTGTCAGCTCCATATTCACCAAGGGTTGTGAATTCATCTTTGATTAACAGGTGAATTCACCTTTGATTAACAGAATATATTTATTTTCTGCTTTTACATCCAGTAGGAAATCAAAGCAAACCATGAAGGCATTTTCTGATATTATCTTTAGATTGTCCTAAGGGGAATTCTGGGAGTTGAAGTCCACCCACATTAATGTTGTCAAGACTGGGAAACCCTGCCCTAAACAGTGAATTCCCTATTTGCAAGTTGAATCTTAGTCTCTTCAGTCATAATCCAACATTTTTATCACTATATTACACTAATATATGCATGCTGAACATATTTTTGACCAGGAAAAGAGTCACAACATTGTGATCCATTTTTCTGCTAAGTAGTCTGTTTACTGAATCAAAATTTATCAATGCTGTCAGTACAATATATTTCCCAGGGAATAATTTCTAGAGAGCTAATTTCCCCTCTTTATTTCATTAACTGAATTATCATTGTAAATGATCTTCTATAATTTAGATGCCAAACAATTATGACTGTATAATAGTCCTGCGGGTGCTTTGGTTATTGGTTATTGTTTCATTATTAACACAGAAATAAAGGTATCCTCCTTTAAAGGATGGTGCATGGATGAAGTTAATAATATATAACAATGAATATCAACTGCACTCCAAGAATCTTAATGAATAGTATAGTTTTTGAGCAGGAAAGAATTCTGATATGACAAGATATAATAATGATCTAGATCAAAGGAGATCAACCTTGACAACTTTAAGACTTGTGGATTTCAATTCCCAGAATTGCCTGCCCAGCCAAATAATATCTCTATTTACTGTCACAGCTTTGCTCTTCTCACTTTCTGCTCCAACACCTTGAAGTACAGCATTGTATGGTTTCTGCAAAATAATCAGATTATTTTCCTTCATTACTACTTCTGTGATGCTAACAATAAAATACAGTCATTATGAGTTGAGCTCAGTTTGAAAGAGATTCAATGGTGTTTTACTATTTTTTTAATAATGTAGCTTAAGAAAATAAATAAGTAATATACAGGAGACAGTAAACTATGCATTGTATTAGCCACAGTCATCCTATAAGGTTCCACGGTATTATATCATAATATAAATTATAATACATTATCATATAGTATTATATATTAAGCATACTACACACACACATACTTTAATGCATTACCTACCCACTGGGTGATGTTGGGCCAGTCACTAATTCAGCTCAGAAAACAAGCTGGTCAGTCAGTTTCTATCACAACCAATTGATAACCACTTAGTTAATTCCCCCCACCCATCCCAAGGCAGAACTTACACTTGTGGGGAAATGCTAGTAAAAAAATATTCATATTAAAAATATCTGCATATCTTTTAGGTTCTGTTAGTTATGTAACAAGTTACTGCATGTTTGAATTACTGTATAATTGTACCATATAGCAATAGCAATGGCACTTAGACTTATATACCACTTCATAGTGCTTTACAGCCCTCTCTAAGTGGTTTACAACATCAGCATAGTCCCCAAACATTGTGAGTCCTCATTTTACCAATCTTGGAAGGATGGGAAGTTGAGTCAACCTTGAGCCACTGAGGATCGAATTCCTGGCAGTGAGATCAATTAACCTGCAATACCGCATTCTAATCAATGCACCACCATGGCTCCACATAATACTGTAATCCAAATTACTATATTTTATTGGCTAGAGACGTGTGCTGCATTTGACAAGCCACCACAGCTTAGTTCATAAAGTAAGGTAATGGTTTCTCCTGTGTATCCAACACTAGGAGGTGGCGCCCATCTCCATTTATTTATTTATTTTTCCACATTTATACGCCATCCCTTTCCGTGCTCTCAGGGCAGCTTACAATACAACAATATGAAAAATTACATAGTTAACAATAATGTATGCAAATAGATTAGATTACGAAGTAAATATATATAACTACAAATAAAATGTAAAGACATTTTTTAGATGAGTGATCCAGCATTGTTTGAAGATGCTTCTGAGGTCATGGGGCCAGCATGACTGTAAGCCGAGGCACTAGGACACTCTTACCTTCTCACCAAAGTGGTATCTATTTAACTACTTGCATTTGTATGCATTCAAACTGCTAGATTGGCACGACTTGGGGCAAAAATTGGAGCTCACCCCATCATGTTGTACTTGGATTTTGAACTGATGACCTTCCAGTTGACAAGCCCAGCATTTTGACCACCAGGTAAGATAAATGTTCTAATTAGGAATAACTAGGAAATTCCATGATCAGTTTTATTGTGAAGAGGAAAGGAGATCAAAACAGAGGTGCAATGTATTTGCACTTTCACTTATGCAGGTAACTTTCTTTTGAAGCAGTCTTTCCTCCATAGCTATCCTCTGTCCTTACTTATAGATCCCATGGAGCTATAATGTAGGAATTATTGGAACAGTTAGCAAAAGTCCACTAATCTTGATGGGTACTATATTAAAGTTACAATGCCATCATTTATTATTTGAAATAAAATAAGGAATAAATTAGAATTGCAGTTAGGCCATAGGTTCACACAAAAAATAAAAATACCCAGTTTTCATTTTGATCCTGGATGTCAGAAAGCATACATGTGCTGGTTTTAGAAATCTACTCCCATAGATTATGTTGGGGATTAAGCAAACAAATATTGCCTATGACCAGTTTGACCCTTTCCAGGATTTGACCTAATCACAAGATAAATTCAGCATATCCCAGTTGGGTTAGGATTCTTGAAGAACATAAGTATCATATGCACTCAAGTGTTCTTGAATTCATAAAAGTTAAAATGGTACTCTAGTCTATAAAACAAGTCACAGGTTCTGCCTTAAAAGAATAAATATGCTATCAGTCTACCCTATTTCATGAAGCTTTTCATAATCCTATCATTGGCTAGAATCTAAAATGCATTTAGGAATGGCTAAACTTAAAAATGTCAATGCACTTGGCAAGTCAAACTCTGATTTGGGCTTGGAATTATTAAATGCATTTAAACAGTCAAAAGACTTCCATCTCCCCAACACTATTGAAAACCTACTTGATTTTTCAAAAGTCTGCACAAACAAGCTCTACATATTAACAATGCTTGAGCAAAAGAGAAAAGAAAATGTGTTGGCTCCATTTTGTTTTCCATTTTAGCTGCTAATTCAGTTGCATGGGAATGCAAAACTGGCTCATTTCTTCCCAAATTGACTTCCTGTCTTATCTCATTTCTGTTCATTTGAATTTATTAATTTCAGTGAAATGTACTAGCATGTAATTGTGCTCAAGGAGTATAATTTTGTTTCTCTCCATCAGATGCAGTTTTTTATGAGCGGGTTTTATGGCAAAGCGTATAGAATTGCCATCACGGCATCTGTATAACAAGCATTAACTCATTCAGTTTGCTCTTCACGGTCTTTTCCAGGCACTGTTTGTTGCTGCTTCCTTTCTTACACAACTGAAGCTAATGTTTGGCCAGGAAATCAACATCAACATGATGGTTTAACTTACTAAGATATTGACGGTAGTTTCCTTTCCTTTTTTCTTTTTAAAGGAAAAGGAGTTTGTGGGAGATTGCCCACAAAAAAATGAGAACTGACTGAGATAAAAATGCTATTGTTAATTCTTTTTTCACTTTGGATTATAACAAGTTATTTTCAAAGAAAAGGGAAACACCAAGGGGGTAGCTATTACATGCCATCTCATCTTTTATGAGTAGGCCGCAGATATCCCAAAAGTGGTAATTGTGAAAGGGAAGGAGAAAACTCTAGAGGGAAAAAGAATCCTTATATTTTTAATACCATAGCAATTAAACAATAACCATGTTCTCTATTCCATTGTCCGTTGTTCAGCCAGGAGTGTTAGACTGTTTACGGTGTGAAAAAATTGTTCCATGGTATTGAATGCCAAAATTTTCACATTTATTTCTTAAATATTCAAAGCTGTCAAACCTTCCACCAATTTGGGATGCTTACCATGAATCTGTTTTAAGTTGAGTTCTATTATTTATTTATTTAAATTGATTGGCCATCCAACACAAGTTTTTTTTTTAAAAAAAGAAACCGCTCATAAACCATTACAGGTCAGCTCTTAGCTAAATGAATTTTGCTAACATATAATACCTTTCTGCAAGCAGGACCCATAAACAGTATCTGATTTCTCTCCTATAAAAGAAGAAAATATAAGACTGCAGCCTAAATGTTTGATAGGTTATAATAAAATTCAATTTGTCCAACCAATATCAATTTTAAACTATATGACCACATTATAAAACAATTCAGCATGGAAGGAAAGATTCCCACAGCCAGTCTGTTGCTTCATCATTTTAGCAGTTATTCCAGACAATATAGTTGCAGTGAACTGATTTATAGAAAATATATCATGAACTTTTTTTCCTGAGTAATTATAAGGCAATCAGACCATGATAAGTTCACTTGTGATTATCTCTTTATAGCTCATTCATTTAAAATTAATAGGTCAAAGTTATGCTGTTCTAAATTAGAAATGCTGGCTGACAAATTCCTAGAAATCAGCCTTCCATTTAAGCCACATAGTAATTCTTTGCTCAGCTTTGAGCTACTCTCCTACTTAAAATGATCAGTGTCCGCAGCAAAACTACAAATGGTTGAAAATTAAAAACATCTTCCTTATCTTCATTTATTCTGCAGGCACTGAATTTTTCTTTCTGTTGTAATCTTGCCCTAGTCATCTCATTCCATAAGTCAAACAGCCACTGTGAAAACATACCTCTTTTCTTTTGTTAATTGAAGCTTAAGACTGTGCAATGTTTTAAATTCAAGAGATAAGGAGGCTATGGAGTGTGTAAGGGGCACGCTCAGTTCCTGGCAGTGACTCACTAAATCAAACATTTTCCCCCAGGTTCTTGCTCCAGCTGCAGAGGAAAGCCATAGGAACCTGGGGGGAAAGGCAGATGTTTTAAGGAGTTGCAGTGAGTATCTTCCTGTACATCAGGGTAGCTTTTACAATTCAAAACAAACAGACTGCACAGTCCCTTTGAAGACTGAAAGTTCCACCAAGATCGGCCCTGAAATAAAGCCAACTAAGTGCAACCATTTTTACCCCTAAATCAATATTCAATTGTTCTTCCAATAGAGTGTGGTTTACCAATTGCTGACATCTCTGTAGAATAAGGCTTGAGCCAGGTGCCCCTGTTTTTCTGCCAGGCTATGGAAAGTGCTAGAAAAACCAACCCTACCATGGTAACTCAACATTCTTGCTGTAGAAACTCCTTTTCACTTCACTTCATTTTACTTTGAATATTATATAGGACTAGCTCAAGGCATTTAGCTGCCTACAGCTGAATTCTCCATTCATTCATTCATTCTCCATTCCAAGCAGACCAGTTCCTGATGTTCTGAGCACTACTGTGGAATCTGTGTTTTCGCGTTAAAAAAAAATGTTGAGACTTTAAAAAGAGTGTAGAGAAATGTCACAAAAATGGTTAGGAGACTAAAGGCTGAAACATGCAAAGAACAGTTGTGGGAATTGGGTATGTCTCGTTTAATGAAAAGAAGGACTTGGTGTGACATGATAGCAGTGCTCCGATATCTAAAGGGCTGCCCCAAAGAAGAGGGAGTCAAGCTATTCTCCAAAGTACCAGAAGGCAGGACAAGAAGCAGTGGATGAAAACTAACAAAGGAGAGAAGCAACCTAAGGAGAAATTTCAGACAGTTAGAACAATTA